>JAODAL010045288.1:0-32079 GCA_025379985.1 Phyllomedusa bahiana | reverse complement strand
AAAAGGTTTGGAAGGTTCGGCGAAAGGGTGAGGTAGCCCTTGAATAGAAAGGTTCAGCCAAGATCAGTGTGCAGCCTAATTGCCGCAGCCTGTCATGTTAATATGTCTCCTATTGACAGCTCTGTTAACCTTTACACGAATCACTGCTGAAAAAAGCAGTTGCAGCTCATAACCGTGTATAAAATAATTAAAAGTTCTGCAGTCTTTAAAAGTCCAGTGTTAGACTGCAGTCCCTCTAATGGCAACCATAATATTTATCCCCCTTTGGTACACGTCTAACACAAACTTAGGGATTTTTTTGGGCTTTTCTTGAAATTTCAGATGAACCAAAAATTTTCTGTTTTTTTTTTTAAATAAACAAATGAACCACTCTTAACTTCAAATGCACATACCAAACTTTTCATGTTTTTTTACTTTTGCAGAATTTTCTATCTTTAAAAAGGAGCTTAATTTTAAAAATTTCAAAAACAGGTTTTTTTCCCTAATCACCCATAAATTTAGAATAAATTTTAAATTTGAGATTTAAACATCCTCCTCATCATGCTGTTCACTTTTGCTCATGAGACGAAGACCACCCCTTAAAATTGTTTAAACAGGACCTCGCATGTGGGGCTTAAAGCAGGATCCTCACACTGTAGTGGCCATTGAGCTTAGAGTGTTACAGAGTATCATCAGCAGGTTACAACAGAGATACAGACTGACTGGAAGAATCCCAGGACAGCAAAGAAGTGGACATCTTTTCACTACATCACACACTGTACCGTTTCATTGTAAAAAAACCCCCTGTAAAAAACCGGGATAATGAATCCCACAACTCCAGGCACGTTCAAGGGACATGAGAGGTAACTAAGTGTCATGTCAGATCATTTGGAACCATTTACATCGGCGTGTTCCAACAAGGTTACCTGACGGGTACCTGACATGGCTAATGCATAGCACTGTCCTTGTTGTCTCCAGCATCGTTGGTGGCCATCATTTCTGCTCAGACTTAAGCAACTTTCCTCACTGAACAGAACTGAGGACCACTGGCCCCTCATCCAGTGTAGATGCTCTCTTGCCCACAGAAGACGATGATACATGTGCATGGTGGTCTGGTTAGCAGAGGCGTACCTACAGGGGGTGCAAAAAGGGCAGTGCTACCGGGGGCCCCGCAACCGAGGGGCCCCAAAGCCATTCTGCCACAAGGAAGATACCAGTAAATTTTTAATGGGGGGCACAGTAACTGGGGGGCCCCCATTTCACTTTTTTGCATAGGGCCCCCGAGCTTAAGTTGCCCTCTGGTGGTTAGGTACCTTCCGGGCGTTTACCCGCAGACCAAGCTATTTATGTCACGAGTGACAGTAGTCACTGCAAGAGATGACTTTTGAACCACACCTGGGAGTGGTATTCACCAGAACCTGCCACAAGGTGGGATGGATTTTTGCTGTGAGGACTCCCCCGGTTTTTCACCCCTGAGTGGCCACTCTCGCAAAAAGGTAGATGCAGTCTGGGAAAGGAGGGGCAGCTAGACGCGTCATAGCAGACGGAAAGGTCAGGGCTGGTGGCAGACAAATGTGGTTTTGGGACTTTCGGAAAGGGGGTTTAAAACAGGGGGCAGGAAAGAATAGTCGCAGCCAAAAGCAGAGGTCAAAGTCCGGAAAGCATATACGTGAACACAATACTCAAGGTAAAACACACCAATACAATGGCAGGAAGTGCCTTAGTAAGGGGTCCAGCGCCCGTTGATAGGAGATCAGTGGAGCAGTGGCCCATTAAATTTCTGAGAATCAGTGTGCGCGCTGGCTAGCAGCAGGAGACAGGAAGTGTGACCCCCGGGGAAAGAGACATACACGCGATGGGCCAGACGGGACCAGGAGCAATTGTGACATCCCCCCCCCCCCTTTAAAATCCCCAATTCCGGGCTGCTGGAGGGTATCTGTGATATGTCGGGGCTAGTTTTTCTGTTGGGTCCCTGACCATGAGTTTTTCTCTGTTTTCCTCTTCGGGCCCGAACCCTTCTAGTCCATGAGGTAATAGGTCTTATCTCTGAAACGATTCTACGCAAGGATTTCTTGGACCTCATAGATGTTATTAGAGTCTGCTTGAGGAGGAGATGTCATAGTTTCTTGGGAGAAGCAGTTGAAGACAAGGGGCTTTAGCATAGAAACATGGAGGAAGTTCAGGATTTGTAGGGATGGAGGCAGACGAAGTTTGTAGCAGACCAGATTGATTTGCTTGATAACTGGAAGGGGGTCTAAGAAGCGAGGAACCAACTTAGAAGGCAGGGATGTCGCCAATGAACCACAAAAAACGGAGAAGCTTCTACAGAGTGGGAATCAAGATTGTTGTACGAGAATTTGGCCATAGAAGAAGGTCGGTCCAATTGTCCTGAGGAGATGAAACTAAATGGTGAAGATAGTTCCCGAGAACTTGGTTCACTCTCTCTGCTTGTCCATTTTATTGAACATGGGGGTAAGCAGAAGTACAACTTCACTTGTAGTCTTGAACAGAGTGCATCCCAGAACTTAGAAACAAGTTGAACCCCTCGATCAGACACAATATGAAGACACCATTAGTGCCGCGAGACTAATGATAAAGATTTTCGAATTCCTGAGTGGCCAGCAAGCTTAAATGAATGACCCCATTTAAGAATTCTTTTTCTTAAGGTAGGACTTATGAAGGTTGAGAAAAAAGCAAACGTATTAAACACTTTGTTCTCCACTGTATTTACCGAGGAGGATGACCTTCCTGTTGAACAGAGAGATGTGGTAAACTCCAACTTAAAAGTTTCTTGTCTAACCCAGGAAGAAGTGCAGCTCCGTTTTAGGAAGATAAAAATAGACAAATCCCCAGGTCCAGATGGCATACACCCACGTGTCCTAAGAGAGTTAAGTGATGTCATAGATAGGCCCCTATTCTTAATATTCATGGACTGTCTAATAACGGGGGAATGTCCAAAAGGATTGGCGCATAGCAAATGTGGTGCCAATATTCAAAAAAGGGGTCAAAAAGTGATCCAGGAAACTATAGGCCAGTAAGTTTAAAACCTCTTTTTCAGGGGCGTCGCTAGCAGTTTCCCATTCGGGGAACGAGCCCCGAATGAATCCGCCTGTGCCCCGAGTCCTCGGCGTCTCCAGGCCGCTGCCTTGGCCGGGAGCGCTCCTGTGTGCGGGCGGCGCCTGCCGATGTCTCTGACTGCGCACCCGTTTCACATCGGCCGCGCAGTCAGAGTTGGGGAGGAGGCAGAGGGATCGTTCCCGTCCTGTCTCCTCCCCTGTATGTACGGTGCTCCCCCGAGCGCCTACATACATCTGAGCGCCCGCAAGGGGCGTGACGCGCCGCTTTCATCACCCCCCTGCGATGCTGGGATCCTCTAAGCCGGAAGATATGCCGGCCGAGGAGATCCCAGGCCCCGCGAGACGGCGTAAGCAGCGTGATGACATCACGCTGCTTATACCGCTCTCAAGCTGCAGGACCAGGACGCGCGGACCGGGCCTCATTAGGTAAGTAGGTTTTTTTTATTTTATTTTATTAGGTAAGGGGGCAAGACACTGGCTACAAGGGGCAAGACACTGGCTACAAGGGGGGCAGGGCAAGACACAGGCTACAAGGGGCAAGACACTGGCTACAAGGGGGGGGGAAGGAAAGACACTGGCTACAAGGGGGCAAGACACTGGCTACAAGGGGCAAGACACTGGCTACAAGGGGGGCAGGGCAAGACACTGGCTACAAGGGGGGCAGGTCAAGACACTGGCTACAAGGGGGGCAGGGCAAGACAGGCTAAAAAGGGGGCAGGGCAAGACACTGGCAAACAAGGGGGCAAGAAAACTGGCTACAAGGGGGCAAGACACTGGCTAAAAGGGGGGCAAGACACTGGCTACAAGGGGGCAAGACACGGGCTACAAGGGGGGCAGGGCAAGACACTGGCTACAAGGGGGGCAGGGACAAGACACTGGCTAAAAGGGGGGCAAGACACTGGCTACAAGGGGGCAAGACACGGGCTACAAGGGGGCAAGACACTGGCTACAAGGGGGCAAGACACTGGCTACAAGGGGGCAAGACACTGGCTACAAGGGGGCAAGACACTGGCTACAAGGGGGGCAGGGCAAGACACTGGCTACAAGGGGGCAAGACACTGGCTACAAGGGGGCAAGACACTGGCTACAAGGGGGCCGGGCAAGACACTGGCTACAAGGGGGGCAGGGCAAGACACTGGCTACAAGGGGGGCAAGACACTGGCTACAAGGGGGCAAGACACTGGCTACAAGGGGGCAAGACACTGGCTACAAGGGGGGCAGGGCAAGACACTGGCTACAAGGGGGCAAGACACTGGCTACAATGCGGGCAGGGCAAGACACGGGCTACAAGGGGGGCAGGGCAAGACACTGGCTACAAGGGGGCAAGACACAGGCTCAAGGGGCATAATGGCTACAAGGGGGGCATAATGGCTACAGGGGCAAGACCACTGGCTACAAGGGGCATAAGGGCTACAGGAAAAAGACACGGGCTACAAGGGGGCCATAATGGCACAGGGACAAGACACTACTACAGGGTGCATAATGGCTACAGGGGGCAAGACACTGGCTACAGGGGCCAAATGGCTACAGGGGGCAAGACACTGGCCTACAGGGGGCCATAATGGCTAAAAGGAAGGCAAGACACTGGCTACAGTGGCATAATGGCTACAGGAGGCAAGACACTGGCTACAGGGGCAAAATGGCTACAGGGGCAAGACACGGGCTACACGGGGGCAAGACACTGGCTACAGGGGCATATATGGATAAGCGGGCATGTCACTGGCTACAGGGGGCATGTCACGGGGCTAACAGGGGGCATGTCAACTGGCTACAGGGGGTCATATGTGGCTAATGGGGCATATCATGGCACGGGGGGGCATATCACTGGCTACAGGGGGCATATTAATGTGGCTATGGGGGCAGTAACCGGGTACAGGGGCTAATAACCTGACTACAAGGAGCATGTTACTGGCTGCAGGGGCATAAAATTTCTGCCTAAAGGGGGCAGTAACCAGCTACAGAGGGCAGTAACCGGATAGAGGGCTAATAACCTGGCTAAGAGGGGGCTAAAAACCTGGCTACAGTGGGCTACTACCAGGCTATAGGGGGCCAAATATTTACCTACAAGGGGTAATTATTACCATTTGGGGCACTATAGATGGGGATTTTGTATAAAAGATAGGGAAAATTGTAGAGAAAAAGCTGATAAAATGAGGATTTTAAATGTTTTTTTTTGTACATTTTTCAGTGAAGAGTTGTGGAGCTAGAAGACGTCATGGCGCCTGGGACAGATGGAGAAAAGAGAAAGAGAACAACTCTTCAGAGACGGGCTCCTGTAAGTCACTAATTGTAACTGCAGTGTTTAAACACTTATATTTCTCCTGACCTACATACAAAGGTTTTTCTCTTTTAAATAACATCCGCAGTTCACAAAGAGACGCAAAAAATTCCGTGTGAACCCAGCCCTACTCAGAAAAACTTAAGGGCCCGAGCCCCGGATTTTTTTGGGACCCTAGCAACGCCCCTGCCTCTGTTGTAGTAAAATGTTTGAAGGTTTTCTCAGAGATGCTATCCTGGAGAAACTCACTGAAAAAAATGTATAACGCCGTTCCAGCATGGGGTTCATGAAGGATCGGTCCTGGTCAGACTAATCTCATCACTTCTATGAGGAAAGTCATGCTAGACTGGATCGGGGTGAGGCACTGGATGTCATATATCTATTTTTTTCTAAAGCATTTGAACGGGGCCACATAAAAGGTTGGAATAAAAATGAGAATGCTTGGAGGGGGAAAATGTGTGCAAGTGGATAATAATGGCTCACTAAGAAAACAAAGGGGAGTAATTAACGGTACATACCAACGGGATCGCTTTTTACAGGGGGTACCACAAGGGAAAGTATTGGGGCTATCCCTTTAACATTTTCATTAATATCTTACAGGGGGAAATAACAGTAAATATCGTCTTTGCGATGATACAAGCCCTGTAAAGTAATAAACACAATAGAGGATAAAATTTTTACAAAGGATCTGGGATAAGTTGGGGGCCGGGCAGGAAATGGCAGTGGGGTTTAACACGATAAATCTTTTATGCCAGGGGGAAGAAAACCTTACATGATTACATGTTAAATGGAAAAGCACTGGGTAAAATGACATGGAGAAGGACTTGGGAATCCTGGGGGGACAGAAATTTAATTTTGGGTAGCAGCCATGTCACAGCAGCACCCAAAAGCAAATGGGGATCATGGGGGCAAAAAAGGGGGCATAGATGCACATGATAGAACATTTTCTCCCATTATCAAGTCACTGGTTAGCCCACACTGGAATTTTTGTACATTTTTGGGGGCACCAGTGCACGGGAAAAGACATTGTAGAGTTTGAACGGGTCAAAGGCGGGCAACAAAAATAATAAAAGGACTGGGGACTACAGTAACAAAAGTTTGGAAAGATTAGGTTTTTTTAGTTTAGAGAAAAGAAGTTTGGGGGGGACATAAAAATAGTTTAAATACACAAAGGTAAATATAGAGATCTCCCCCCAAGATTTATTTTACACAGGGCTGTATCTAGAACAAGGGGGGCTTTCTTTACGTCTTGGGGGAAACAAATTTTCTACATAAACATAGAAAGGATTTTTTTACTGTAAGAGCAGGAGACTATGGGAAATTTTCTCCGGGGACTTGCATGGTGAATTTAATAACCGAGGAAAAAGGGTTTGGGGGCATTTTTGGAGCTAATAATATAACAATTATAGGACTAGGATTAAGGAGAGGGGTCAAAATCCAGGGATTTTTCGATTCCCAATTTGGAGTCAGGAAGGAAATTTTTTTCCCAAAAATGGGGAAATTTGGCTTCTACCCTTTGGGGGGGTTTTTTTGCCTTCCTTGGATCAACCCCCTTTAGCACAACAGGCTGAACTAGTTTTAAACGACTTATCTTTTTATAGCCTTACAAACTATGACACTATGAAACTATAATCCATTGGCGGTTGATGGGAGCTGCAGTACTCATGTGTCCGGGTGAATTATGTGCTGAAGCGAGGGGTTTTAGACCAGCGATATATGAAATCGGGGGAAAGCACGGCCCTCACTTTTTCTCTGCGGGCCCCAAAATGATGTGCAGAAAGTTAAATAAAGAAAAAGACGACCATATATTTGCTGGAATTAAAGGGTTTTGTGCAGTAGAGTAAAAAATTTTTTAAAGGACATGAAGATATTATGGCCAACAATTCTCGATCCCCAATGGTATAATTTCTTTCTGCAGAAGAAAAAGTTTTTGGGAAAAAAAACCCTCAGGTAATAATCTTGCCTTTCGGTGTTTTCTATGTGAGAAGCCCCGCTTCCAGGCAAGACTCTACTTCAAAATAAAAGGGTTTTTTTTCTTGATTGGGGGGGTTAGAATCGGGTTGACAAACGTGGCTTTAAGGCAGGCAAAGACTTCTTCCGCTTCAAGCGGACAGAGTTTAGTTGGTTTTTTTTTTAGTCAGTGCCACTTGAGGGAAAACAAGAGTGAAGGGGGGAAATAAACTGATGACAATAGTTCGCAAAGCCCAGGAAGCACTGGTTTGTCCAAAATCCTACAGGTCGCGACCATTGAAGAACAGCAGACAGTTTAGCAGGATCCAGTTGCAGTCCTTTACCAGAGACGATGTACCCCAGAAACAGTAGAATGGTCTGTTCAAAAACACATTTCTTTAGTTTTGCAGAGAGGTGGTTGGCCAATAAACATCTTAGAACCAGGTGCACCTGGTCTCTATGCGACTTGCGATTAGGAGAAAAAAAATTTCAAGAAATTATCTAATATCTTGACACAAAATTTATCGTAGATCTGGGAAATTCATTGACAAAGTCCTGGAAGACTGCTGCAGCATTGCAGAAACCAAAGGTCATTGCAAAATACTCGAAATGCCCATCATTGGTGTTGAAGTTGGTCTCTCATTTGTTGCCTTCATGAATACAGATCAGGTTGTAGGCTCCAGGCAAATCAAGCTTGGTGAAGATTCTGGCTCCACGCAGGTGGTCAAAGAGCTCAGAGATCGGGGGAAAATGGAACCATTCTTAACGGAGTTCCCCCTTTTTTTCTAGCAAAAAAACCTTGCCCTGGCATCGGGGGAGAAATGACTTGCAGAAAAAAGCTAAATATAGGTTTGGGGGTTTTTTGGCAAAGACAAGGGTACACTCACCTAAGGGAGGATTGTGAGGATGGAATTAGGGGGGATCATGGGCCCAATTGGGGAAGATTTCGATTGTTTCTCACAAAAGGATCCGAATTTGTAGGGAGTCAAAAGGCGGGAAGTGGGATAAAAGGTCGGAGGGGGAAAACGGTTTGCCCAAGCGAAGAGGCATGAACCGGGCAGGCATTTTTTGCTGTAGTACTGAATGACTTCACCCGTTCGCCAGTCCAGTATGGAGTGTGGAGCTGCAGCCACCCGAGACCCAGGAGAAAACCCCAAAAGGGGGAAAAAACGCCATACAAGAACTAAACTTCTCCCCCGTGGAGTGCTGCAATCTGAAATGACAGAGGGTTTATACGATAAGGATATTTAGGAGTTCTCCACTAATGGGAAAAAAAGAAACACAGGTTGGCAAAAGGGAAACACAGGGGAAAATGAAATTGGTGATCAAACGAATTTTAAAGAAAAATTCCCCAGAACCAAATCCAAAAGAACAAAACTTTAAAAATTGGGCCCTGGATGGGGTGCTGATCATGACCGGCATGGTAAAACGAGCAGATGATGGATCTTCACCTAGGACTGCCTCTCCCATGAAGCCTAGGTGCTGAAGTTTTCCAGACAAACTAGACAGTCTTTTAGGAAATGAGCTTGGCTGCTGCACTACCAGCAGAGATTCTGAAGAAGTTGCGGTGTGTTTCTTTTCCCCGAATTGGGCTCCTTCACTTGAAAAAAGGTCATCACCCGGGGCCATGGGGAGGGGGAGTGGGATCACAGAAACGGGGGCTAGTCGAAAAAGATGGCGTGGGTGGACAGATTATCACTGCTGGCCGAGGTCCTGTTGCCTTTCATCAAAATGGATGTCAGTTCTAGTAGCAAGATGAATGAGGTCACCCGAAGAGCTTGGGATGTCCCGGCTAGCCAATTCATTTTTCACAATGAAGCGGTCATCAGTGTGTGATGTAGCCAAAGGATGTCCACTTCTTTGCCTTTCTGTGACTATTCCAGTCTCTCTGTATCTCTGTTACACTGCTGATGACACTCTGTGACACTCTAAGCTCAGTGGTCACTTCCATCTAAGAGCATCCTGCTTGAAGCCTTGCAATCACTGTTGATCAATTGTATGGTGTCCTCTTGGTCTCATGATGTAAAAATGTGAACAGCATGATGAGGAGGACTGTTTAAATCCCTAAATGCCCTAAATTTATTGCGCAATCAGGGATCAAAAACCAGTTGTAAATTTTGCTCCTTGTTAGAGATCAGCAAGTTGTGCAAAAAGTACTGAAACATATATATCAATGCATTTATCTCTCTCCCATATCTATCTTGTATGTATTAATCTTAGGCTCCATTCACAACACATTTTTTGTTGCGGGTATACCTTCAAAAAAAACAACAGGGGTACATTGGAGCCATAGGAGACAACAGTGTAAACACAATCTCTCTTGGACTACGTTTTCTCTGTTTCCCAAGAAGGGCCACTCCTAGGTAAATTGCACTTTGGGCAGGGTGAAGAAATTTCTCCCCCCTTAACATGTTTCGCCATTCTGTGACACATTGCACACATAACGCCCTAATATGAAACTATATAACATGTTCTAACTATAAAATACAAATAATAGTCAGACAATTATCAAGTAAGGGTATGTTCACACTGTGTCTTGCCTCCGTATGAACATCCGCTTTTCTGATGAGTCTCTGGGTCCATCAGAACAGACCCAGAGACACATCTAACAATTAGCAGTGAGTTTATCACTGCCGGCAATGACAAACACGCAGTGGCATTCACATGAGAGATCGCCGCTGCGTGTTTCAAAAGTGCCGCTCGGGTCCGTCTTGCAGATGCGATTCAAGAATTGACATGCAATTCTTGGATCGCATCCACAAGATAGACCCGTCAGGCGCGATGCAAACACGTCTGTCATTGCCGGCGGTGATAAACTCACTGCTAATTGTTAAATGTGTCTCTGGGTCCGTTCTGATGGACCCAGAGACGCATCAGAAAAGCGGATGTTCTTTCGGAGGCAAAACGCAGTGTGAACATACCCTAACACTGCTGCACAAAAGCAGAATCCCAAGAACAATATTACCAATAAGCCCACTAAGACCACATATCACCTCCACATAGTGACTGAATAAGGCTGCAACACTATTACCACATATCACTACAACATAGTGGCTGAATGATAGACCACACCATTACTGAATATAAATCATTATATTACGACCACTATTACTGCCATACAGTGATCACACAGTGGTAGATACCAATTGTACACAGGCAATCAGCATGCATATACAGTGGGGAAAATAAGTATTTGATACATCAGCGATTTTAGTTTTGTAATTTTCACCTTAGTTATATTTAAACTGTGAGAGACAGAATCTAAAAAAAAAAAAAAACAGAAAAACATATATGTGTGTATGATTTTTAAATAATTAATTTGCATTTTATTGCATGAAATAAGTATTTGATACAATAGAAAAACAGAACTTAATATTTGGTACTTGAAACTTTGTTTGGTATTACAGAGTTCAAACGTTTCCTGTAGTTTTTGACCAAGTTTGCACACACTATTGCAGGGATTTTGGCCCACTCCTCCATAAAGATCTTCAAATCTTTCTGGATTTGGAGATGTCACTGGACTACATTGAGTTTCAGCTCCCTCCAGATTTTCAATTCAGTTCAGGTCTGGAGATTGGCTAGGTCACTCCAGGATGTTTAACTGCTTCTTACAGAGCCACTCCTTAGTTGCCCTGGCTCTGTGTTTCAGGTCATTGTCATGCTGAAAGACCCCACCAAGGCCAATCTTTAATGTTCTTACTGAGGGATGGAGGTTGTTGGCCAAAATCTTGTGATACATGGCTCCATCCATCCTCCTTTCAATATGGTGCAGTCGCCCTGTCCCCTTAGCAGGAAAGCACCTCCAAAGTATGATGTTTTCACCCCCATGCTTCATGGTTGGGACAATGTTCTTGGGGTTGTACTCATCCTTTTTCTTCTTCCTCCAAACACTGTGAGTGAAGTTGATACAAAAAATTTCTATTTTAGTCTCTTCTGACCACATGACCTTCTCCCGCCTGCTCTGGATGATCCAGATGGTCATTGGTGAACTTCAAACGGAATTGGACATGTGCTGGCATCAGCAGGGGCACCTTGCGTGCTTTGCAGGATTTTAATCTATGACGGCGTAGTGTGTTAGTAACTGTAATCTTTGAGACTGTGGACCCAGCTCTATTAAGGTTATTGACCAGGTTCTCCCGTGTAGTTCTGGGCTGATTCCTTACCTTTCTCAGAATCACCCTTGCCTCACAAGGCAAGATCTTGCATGGAGTCCCAGACCGAGGAAGATTGACAGTCACCTTGTGTTTCTTCCATTTCCTAATAATTTCACTGACAATCATTGCCTTCTCACCAAGCTGCTTGCCTATTGTCCTCCAGCCCATCCCAGCCTTGTGCAGGTCTACAATTTTGTCCCTGGTGTCCTAAGACAGTTCTTTGGTCTTGGCTCTGGTGGAAAGATTGTAGTATGATTGATTGTGTGGACAGGTGTCTTTTATCCAGGTAACGAGTTCAAACAGGTACAATTAATACAGGTAATGAGTGCAGAGTAAGAGGGCTTCTTAAGAAAAAACTAACAGGTCTGTGAGAGCCAGAATTCTTGCTGGTTGGTAGGTGATCAAATACTTATTTCATGCATTAGAATGCTAATTAATTATTTAGAAATCATACAATGGGATTTTGGGGATATTTTGAGGATTCTGTCTCTCACAGTTGAAGTGTACCTACGATAAAAATCACAGACCTCTCCATTCTTTGTAGGTGTTAAAACTATCAAAATTGACAGTGCATCAAAAACTTATTTTCCCTACTGTAAGTGATTACAGTCAAGTTACATCCAGGGACTTACAAGAGATGTCTCTGATGCATTGTTCTCTTCTCTGATGAGTTGTTCTCTTTTTCTTCTCCATCTGTCCCAGACCGCCATGACGACTTCTCCTGGTCACAACTCTATACTGTAGAATTTACAAAACCAACATTTTAGACTGCTCATTTTTCCAGCACTTCTTTACCAATTCTCACCTTTGTACAAACTCCCTATCTATAGCACCTCCAATGTTAATAATGACCCTTAGTGCCTCCAACAGTAAAAATGCCCCCAAATTGCTACTGGGCTCCCATTTGTGCACCAAGTTTTAGTCTTGGTTGGTATTCCCATATAGGAAGTAGGTAGATTTATAGGTCCCCCAATAGGTAGATATCTAGGACCCTTATTAAGTAGAAAGATATTTATATAGGCCTCCCAATAAGTAGGTATATAGGTCCCTTGTATGTAGTTATATAGGCCTATATAGTATATTGTTCTATATACAATAATTATAAATGAATACATTTCAAGAAATGTTAGGATTTGAACAAACCTGTACCAATCTGAAATTGGTCCTACTGAGCCAAAATTCCTTCATATATCCAATGGTCTAAAAAGTTCTGGCACTTTTAAATGATCAATAATTTTAGAAAATTAGGAGAATACTTAGCAGAAAATAAATGATAAAGAAACAAAGTAATAATTCCATAGGTTATGTCATAATTTGATTTTTTTATCTCTCTTAAAATAATAATAATTCATGATAACTAAAAATATAGAATTTGGTTCAATAATTGCTAGATTGAAGGAATGTAATAATGCTGAAAATACTTGAAGAAATCCTCTGCACAGAGACTTGTGAGAATTTCATTCTGCGTTTCCATTGTTTTCTATTACTGCCCATAATTACATATAAATTTTTATCTCACAATTTAGTGAATTAAGAGTTACATATTTTTCTTAACAGATAAATTAAAAAATAAATTACAGATTTTTCCATTCAAATATTTGGATTTAATCATCATTTACCAATGAATAGAATAAAATAGAAAAAAAAATGAAAGCATTCAGCTACATTGTTGATGAATGTAAATTGCTGACAGGCTCTCTGTGACTTTTTGCCCTGTGTCTTAAAAAGACGTATTTTCTTAATTTTCAAAGCGCAACATAGTGTTTGTTGTTTTTTTGTAAATTGCGGTGCCGATGAAATCTTCTCAATCTCCATATGAAAGGAAGAAATGCTTTTGTCTTTTGGTCAAGACTTTTCCATAGGGCTTGGTCAAAAATCTCTTCTAGCCTTAGGGGAACAGTAATAAGTCAAAACCTGTGTAATGTGTCAGGTAGTGTGACAGGATTTCTGTTCTGTAGAACTGGAAAATCGTTCCTACAATGTATAGATCTTTTCCTCCAAAAATGCATTACATGCATCTGTGATTTTCTGGGAGGTCTTCATAAATAATGTTAATAGCTATAGCTCCCTATAATAACAGTACATAAAATTGATATCCCAAGTTCCCTAATTAAAGTGACAGAGTATTTCCATAACAGTGTCAGCGAGAGTGCCCCCTCATTTTCCAGGTAAAAATTTAATTTTAATTGGGTGCTGCTGTTAGAAAATAATATACTTATCTCATGCAACTTACTATAGTACCAGTCCTCTGAGTGGGATTACCCACTGTGGCAAATATTTTCCATGGAGAAATTAACCTGCAGTGTGGATTTTTATATTTTCTGTGGAAATTTTCTGCAACAAATCTGCCCCAGGTGCATTCACCCTAACTATAATAGGGATTCCCCCCCTCCATGATTGATCAACCTGGTATTCCAGCACTGATCTCTATCAGTAGAGATTAGTGCTGAAGAAGATTATTCATTTGAAAGATGAGTCAGTGACTGACTGCTCCTACTAGACAGGCTAGGTGCCAAAAGAGCCACCCTGTGGGCGTCATTGTCCTGGAGGTCCTGGCCTAGTGTGTAATGCTGACAAAATATAATGCTATAATATAGTGAGAAATTACTCCCTCATTATTGTATATATGAGTTCTTTAAACATCATTGCTAAAATCTTCAGATCATGATGAAAGAGCTTGTTGTCATAATGGGCAGCAGAAAGGAACAATTTGTACAGCTCCTGTTTTGACAGATCCTGTGTGTCTATACATTAAGTGGATGGGCATTCATACACGGTCACTCATGTCATTTAGTTGAGTTGGAGTTACAGAAAGTGGGGTCAATTCCAAATAGTTAAAAGTAGTTGTGCTAATAGCACCAATGTTATTAGAATGGTGGATGTGTCATAACTTATAGGACACAACTCACTAGGTGCATCACACACATTTCACTTTACGACATTTCATGACTGTTCTCGTGTACACTAACATTTTGTGCTACAAATGGTATAGCTATATACACATTCCCCCCTTCCCTGGATATATACGTATGGGATACACAGAGACCATTTTGGAACACTCTATTCTTGTAACTATAACAACAGTAGTTACTTATGTTTTTCGCACTTTTTTTTTACACTTTTTTATTTTCTATGCAATGGGACTTTTACCACGGTCTTTATCTAAGGCAAGAACTTCTTATAATGTTATCTCCGGATGAGTTGGTCAAGCTCGATACTGCATTCTACATACATATTAATGTCTTATATTTGACTAGAGACCTTTCTGAGTTTTTGCATATTGCTGTTTAAGTATGGAGATTATATGTGCCGTACACAAATATTTGGAATCCGTGTATGTGTTATCTATTTTTACTTTTCTCAACTCAAAAATTACATTTTGCATGTATTACAACTATATATATATATATATATATATATATATATTATTATATATAATATATATATACATGTCTTGAATTTATGCAGCTTTTTTCATAAAGCAATGCGAAGAACATACATTTGTGTGTACATGCAAGTGATGGGCCCACTGCTAAGGAAAACAAACAAATGGTACCAGAACTGTTCTGGGGATACATTTAAGGCATGTTTGATTGACATGTTCTAAAAATAATTCCTTAGACCCTTAACTAACTTGATGTGATGCAAAAGTTTGGTACTGGGTTGTTACTGTGACATTGTAGTGCAACAGCAAAGGCCTACATAGAAATTGCAAGTCGCCATAGCAAAAGTGAGAATTTCCACTGTCTCCCAAATAAAATACTACTATTGCAACCAAACGAATGAAAATATGAGCTATCCCACATCCCCTCCCCTCTTTCACATAAGCTGCTGCCTATAGCCACTGTCTTTCATATAGACTGCTGCTTGTTGCCCCACTCTCTCACACAGAGCGCTGCTCATGGTTCCCACTCTTACATAGCCTGCTGCTCCATACTAAGCTCCACCTATTTTTCTGAGGAAAAAAAAAGCACAAAAACCAGTCATAAATGAGGCTTGCTCACACATTTGACTCCAAAAACATATTGGGCTCTGTTCACACTAACATCATAGTTTCCATTTATGCCAGATTGATTAAACAGTAGTGGTAAATGATAGCCCCCATTGACTAATCTTGATGTTCATTGGTTCCTGCTGTGATGTCCTCGGTTTGATTGGAAGAATAGGACTAGGGCCATACAGCATAGGACAAAAAATGTCGGAAAGTCGACGGCTTTTTGTCCTTTGCAGGACTGTGGGTTTTGTCACTTATTTGCGCAAAAAAAAGTGGTCGGTTTTATTTTTATGCCGCTGGCCCATACAATGAATGTACAGGAAACTGACGGAAAAATGCAAAACATGTTGCATATTCCGCCGGATTTTTAACGTGGCGGTGCGTAAACTATAAAGCACGGGTTTTTCATTGCTGTCTATGCAGCACAGTGTACTGTTGGATTCTCGCCGGTTTCAGTATTTTGAAACAGCCCAAAATCCAATGGTATTTGTGCTGTGTAGACAAAGCCTAACCTTCCTTTTTCTGATCAAATCTGAAGGAACTACCAACAGAGTCTTCTAACAGTAGTGTGAATAGAGCCTTAGGTAAAAAAAATTAAAAAAAAATATTGTTTTTAAGTGTGTGTTTTTTAACCCACAAGAAATTTTGTATGAAGCTTTTGGGTTGCAACATTATAGTGGCAACCCAATAACAAATTATAATCTCACAGCTAACTTTGGTTGTTTATTATGATCAATGGAAAGCCAAGTATCATGTTATTATCTTCTTTGAATTTGCAAGTAATCTCCTTTTACATAATGTCATGATTGAAGCTGGACTTACGACCACAAAAATAGGCAACAGTTAAACAGATACATAAGAGTTTAGGCATTTTATAATTAGTGGAGTCCCTAAGCCGGGAGTACTAGTACCTGTGTGTGCACTAGCACTGTACTACGGTGATGTATCACTGTGCACTATGACTCATGCTTCTCCATCACTCAGAACAGTAAAAACTTCCTAAATGTAGAGATTGTTAATGTGTCTATTTACTGTGTTACCTGCTTCCTGACCTAGTTCAGTCTCCTCCAGGGGACAAGGAGAAATAAATAAGGACGGTCATGAGTTCCAGGAATGATGCGTGAGGTGTGTTATGTGCCCTGGAACCACACCATGAAAAGTTTAAAAGGTTGTAATTTCCTCTTAAATGAGTACCTTGCTGCATGACTATTTTCCACTTCATGTCACACAGGTGATTTCTTTGCTCAAAGTACAAAACTAAACAAAAGTTCTTATGAGAGTGTTTTTTCCTTGCATATAATTATATCATCCTGCTGTACTGTCTCCCCTTCACAGTACAAGGGACTCATGGGAATTCATGTCACTTTGATAAAGTAAAATAGAAATACTAGAACCTGGGTTAGAAGTTATTTCAGTTGTTCTCCCTACATAGAAAATTATTCTTACCTCTTTTTTCATTGCTGTAGAAGTATCTCCACCTCAGTTGGCGATTGTTCATAGTGTGCAAAAGCTTTATGCGTAGCCATGCTGCATATTCTTTGCTGTGGTACTAGCTGTGCAAAAATTAAGTGACACACAAATTGTGTGGACTTCTCTTTAGGAAAGACTGCACTTTTTGGGATTTAATAAACTTTAAGACAAGTACTTGTTAGTATTTTAAGTCCATTTTTGTAAATTTTTTTATAGAGCCTTCTGCAGAGCTCATAAGGCACACCGTCTGTTACACACATGGCTCTTACTCCATCAGTGGCGGTTGTGCCCAGCTGTCTTATTACATTTTGCTTTCAGGGAGGGAACCCTATTTCTCTTTGTAGCCATTTAGGTCTAAAAAAATAGATCTCATTATGAACTACCCAGATTCTAGACCGTAACCAGTTTGAGCATTAGCTTAAAGGGTATAGAGCTATTAGACTATCTTAACAGCATTATTGCACCCCGGGCATAGCAGTATAATTGGCTCTGCCCAAATAAATTCATCATATTAGCCCATGCCTCTAACCATACAGAAGTGCACCCATATTATCACACTGCCTATTTCAAGATATCCCGTTGACGTCTTTTAGGTAGCCTGCAGCCTACAAGACTAATTAGCAGGGCAGGTAGCCAATGGCTACATGCCCCACCATGGTTTTTAACTGTTTGCATGTCCTAAGGACACAAAACAGATAAGTATGCAGCACCAGCCCAGGGCATATGCCTTAGGTTCCAGGGACATACATTCAATCACCTGGAGACCCTATGTTTGGTGGGACCTCGGGCAACTGCCTAGTGTGCCCAATGGATAACATACATGAAAAAACTTTGAGACTCTCGGTTCACATATCTTGATCAGAACATGTTTAAGCTGCCCACGACTTTCAACGTGGTCTCAAATCGGGCAGTCCTATCCTATCTTTACCTCTCAATCGAGCCAATCAGGCCTCTCACTGGTCACCGACCTCCATATTCAGGAGAAAAAATAAAAAACACCAACTGCAAAGCGCCTTCTTATGACAGCCTGAGGTGGGCGGGACAGAACCAAAATGAAGCACCCTTCTTTCCATATAGGTTAAATCAATGTACCAAGTATACTATGTTTTCACACAAAAACACTCTGAAAAACGTATGCAACCTGGGTGCCACTGCAGGGCTGCGGCAAAGTAATTATACATGTACACCACAGACCGCCGCCAGCGGCCATTTCTGCAAAAAGCATACACCTAGGGCCTATGTTGAGTACCTCGGGATGTAGTGTGCTAAATGGATAACATGGCCCTGGCCCTACTCAGACCTTTCCACAGCCACTGACAATGGCCAGAATTTTCTGCCTAGGCCAAAATCTTTCAACAGGTCTCCCTGATGCAATCTTCCTATGCACCTACCAGTGCTCAACACTTATTTATCCTGCTACCCCAAATAGGTACCAAAGTAAAGCATACATGGCCTATCTTAACCCCAAATAATGGACACTGTGGCTCAATGCTACAGTGCCAAGATCTGCTCGGACGAGGAAGAGGCTCCCAGGGCACCCAGCTCCCACACCAGGAATGTATATTTAGGGTGTAAAGGAACACCTGACACTTTTACAATAACATGGGGCAGAAGGACAAACTAGACTGATGGTTCACAATTCCTATGGGTACATGTTCCACATAGAAGAAAGACCCACAAACAGAACACAACACAATTAGCTAGAGTGCAAAGTACTTTGCCACAGAACTTCTCTCCTACACCATCACCAGTGTAAAATGTTGTACCAACAACATACATTATTCCTGTTACAATTATAATACAATTAATACAATTTAGGAGAGTCTTAAAAAAGTGTCATATGTATGTGAATTATGTCCATTTACAAGTCTTTTACACTTAGACAACATATGAGTAATAAAAATCCAGTTGACCATCTAGTGACTGATCCAACTTCTCTTTAGTATATGAAAAGGTTTTCCGTTTTGTTTTCCTAAATACATGGACAATAAAGCCTATAATGAAATGACACCGACTCCTGCCTTATCAAAGGAATTCCCAGAAATGAATGTTAATGATGTCAAGGGCTTTGGAGGGGATGAACCCAGGACATGCTACCAGCAGATTCTTATTACAGATAATTGCAGACAGTCATCACTGTAGTCCAGGAGACGTCGTGCTTTGACGACTGCCTTCAAAACCTGGAGGTTGAACTAAGAAAGTAGATTTCTTGAGCGGCTCCTCAAAGTTTTATAGGCATCTGACCTTTGTGACCTTTTCACCTTTACATTAGCAATTTTAGATCTGATTTGGGAAAAGATTATATTAGTAAAGATGTCGTCTCCAACTTCGTTTTACTTAAGTGTGCAACATGGTATAATAAAATGTAACACTAATCACTACCAATTACCTGGGACTTTTTATAGATTTTCCCAATTTTAATTAGATGTTGTTAAATGGTTTCATTGTAGATGATGTATTGGGCTAAGCAAATTAGCAAAGACATGCAGAACCAATACTGAGCTTT
This sequence comes from Phyllomedusa bahiana, assembly GCA_025379985.1. Taxonomy (NCBI): domain Eukaryota; kingdom Metazoa; phylum Chordata; class Amphibia; order Anura; family Hylidae; genus Phyllomedusa; species Phyllomedusa bahiana. Next base: position 12,671 of record JAODAL010045288.1, on the reverse strand, counting down.
CCAATTCCCATTGTCCTATATGAAATATTGAATAGCCATTTTATTGACCAATTAGGGACACAGGCAATACCTAAATATGGCCACCACGAGGTCTAAAAGTTGCTTTACAAGTAATATAGCCTCAGTGTTACTGTGACGTTGATCTGGACGTGTTTTGTGTTGTGTGGGATTGTTAATGTTATAGGTCATAGCCCCTGGGGTACACTATTGTGCTTTTCTTTAGGTATTTTCGGCTGTGAAACAAGCTTTGAGAATGGCAGGAAGCAAACTGTAGCCTGCTCCTCCAAGCTCTCTAATTTAGAAGGAAAAATCTCTGGGAAATAGCAAGTAAAGGACTTTACGATTGGCTGTAGAAGAATAAGAGAGAAAGTGATATTTTGTTGTAGCCATTCTAATGCATTGGGCACCTCACTTATTAAGTGCTGCCTTGAGTAATAATTACTGTATGCATCATCACTTATTTCAGTATCTGGTTTCATTAAATCTAGGTATGTGAATACTTTGTCAAATTGTACTCCTCTGATTTAAAAAGTGTTCCATGTACTATTGGACCCTGTATTCTGAAATACTTTCTCATCATTTGCTCTAGGATACAATATCTCCTAAATATGATGACTAAAAGTGTACCATGTGGTGACACATAGGATGCCTACAGCTCCATGATACTGTACTGCAATATAGCCTCCTGCTCACTGCATAATGGCTTATTTGTTGGTGAGAACAAGTAAGTTAGAGAAGGAGTATCTATTTTATTCATTTATATAGCACTGTTATATTCAATGGTGCAGTACAGAGATTGTAATCCTTCACATTGATCCCATTCCCCATTTGGGTTCACAACCCAAATTCCAGATTTACCTATCATTATGTTTTTTGGCATGTTGGGGAAACTGGATTACCCAGAGGAAGAAACTCCTTGCAGATGTTGTCCTTGGTTTGAACCCAGACCCCACAGCTGCAAATCTGTTTGGCCACTAATAAAGTAAATTAAAAATCAGTGGTGCAGGGTGGCACAGCAGTTCTTGGCTGTGTCACAGCTTCACCATAATGGCGCCGAGACTCTCACACCACCTCCTTCCCCGTGTATTCCTACCATAAGGATTAACACATCTGTATTGTTTTCACAAAATAAATTAAAATATACAGATAGAATTTGAAATTTTTACATTTCCAGCTACCGATGTATGAATACAATCTAGTCTGTTGAACCCTGCAGGCTCCATTAAGTTGTGCAGTGCATTTGAGCCCCTTTGTTGGACTATATGTCGATTTTAAGAAAAAAAATTGTAACTACTCATGTAAGTAATAAAGTAATATTCTGCTGAGATAATGCAAGTTCTCTAGCTCATTTTCAGTTTGTCCAGCATGGAGAGAGAGCGAGAGAGGTGGTGTATCTACAGCATGTCAATCAATTATTGCTGAGTGCTTTATTGTGATAATATGGAGCGTAATAACATTTTGGGCTCCTGCCAGACCTCTGCTGAAAGAACTGTTATGTGAAACAGTTCTGAAAAATGGCCTGTTAAATACATTGCAAATATACCACCACTTACCTTCTTAGGCTCATTTAAATAGCTGTGGTTTACTGCGTTAACCTTTTAAGATTTGTCTGATCTTTTCGTGCAGGGAATGGCTTGTTTTCCAGATGGCTGACATACCCACCATCCTTGTCCAAAGCATGGAGATCACGACTGCTGAAACGTCCATTATGACACAGTAAAGCTTTTGCCCTAAACTATAGCTCTTTTAAAGGAAATAAAGAAAGAATTGTATGTATGTAGGTGAAGAAATGTTTGACTGAATGTAGAAAAATCTGGATACAGCAAGTAACTTCTTTTTTGTAATTGTAATGTGCATTCAGTGGCCTCCATTGAGGCTGTTTTAAAAATATGGCCCTGTCTTTATTGACCAGATAAAGTAAACTGAATATGTTGTAAGAAATTTGGGTAATCCCAAAGTTTGCCATTAAATGCATACAGTATGAAACAAAGAATTAAAAAAAAGACTGCCACAGGGGCTGTGATTAAAAATCTTAACATCTGCCTGCAAGTAATAACGAGTACTGCCTGCCCATAGTTCCCAGGCAGCCCTAGAGCTCACTGGACCATGTACATTTATGGTAGCTTGCATCTATCTGACCTTCTCTGACCTCTAAGTTCTGATGAACAAAGAAAAAGTATTGCAAACACAACACAATATCAACAGCACTCAACGAGCACAAAAAAACAGGCAAAGGGGACATGGGCTTTTTTGGAAAAGCATTTGTGCTACTTTGGAGTATATAAAAATTTTGAGGTTCTTAGGGGGACATGTATGAAAATTGTCTTGGTCTCAGACTTTTTTTTGTTGCCCATAGCAACCAATCAGAACAGCCCTTTCATTTTTTCAGAGCACTAGATGAAATGTAAGGGGACCTCTGATTGGTTGCTATGGGCAACAAGGACAGTCTTATATCAAGACAGTTTTCATACATGTGGCCCTTAGTGTACATTTTTGATCAAACTGTAAAAGCCCATTCACCACGGCAAGGTGACCTCAATCCAGATGGGAACCTACGCTATACAGTATGTTAACTCTCTTGGTGTCTGTTCAGACCTCCACATTTTAGGGAGAGAAGATTCCAGCTATAACCTAATCTGATTAAAAACATGTGCAGATTGGTGGAGGTCTGAACAGACACCAAGAGAGGTAACATATAGCGTAGTTTCCCATCTATATTGAGGTCACCTTGCCATTAGAAAATGGGCTTTTACAGTTTTAATCAAAAATGTTTTGTGTTTGCGTTGCTTTTGGCTGCCACACCAGCATGCACCTAAAGACTTATTTTTCAAAAAGGATGTGCTGACCATATTTTGTGTGTACAAAGAAAAAGTATGGCCAATATGAGGAATCTGAATATAAACTTCTATATCCTGCCCTGGTATTGATGTTTTGCAGTATTTTTAAAGGAATTAATGTTTAAATAATAAGAATAATTATAATATTATAATATTAATAATTATAACCTTTATTTATATAGCACCAACAAATTCTGCAGCACTTTACAATTTAGAGACAAAAACAGACATTACACAGTAAAAAAGGAATTAACAGATCTAAAACAACCAGTGAGGACCATGCTCGCAAGAGCTTACAATCTATGTGGGAATAGGGGTGAGACAAAAGGTAAGGTGAAGCTATCTTCTGTAAATATGGAGTAGCACACACAAAAGTGGATGCACATGCCACCCAGACAGTACAACTGAAATCGGGGGATTAGCAATTAGGTATCTTGGTAGGCCTGCATGAGAAGATGTATTCGCAGGGCACTCTGAAAACTCTGAGCATTATTAGTTTGCCTGATCGTACAGGGTAGCATATTTTAGAGAAGTGGTGCAGCACATACAAAGTCTTGAAGGTGGGCATGGGAGGTTCGGATGGTTGAGGTAGTTTACCAAAGATCATCAGCAGAGTGCAGAGATGCCTACTGCCTAGAAGTTATGGAAGTACCGCACAGTAGGGTTGTCTAAAGAGCATTAAGGGCCACTGGGCAAAGCAGTGCACTGGGTCCTGCCCAAGCACATGACATCACAGCATTCCACGCCTCTAACCACACCCAAACACATGATATGACACCAGCGCATGCCTCTAACCACACCCAAACACATGATATGACACCAGCGCATGCCTCTAACCACACCCAAACACATGACATCACAGCAGTCCACACCTCTAAACTCACCCAAACATATGATATCACACCAGCCCATGCCTCTAACCTCACTCAGACATTTGACATCACACCAGCCCATGCCTCTAACCTCACTCAAACACATGACATCATACCAGTCCACCCATCTAATCTCACTCAAACACATGACATCACACCAGCCCATGCCTCTAACCTCACTCAAACACATGACATCATACCAGTCCACGCCTCTAACCTCACTCAAACACATGACATCATACCAGTCCACCCATCTAACCTCACTCAAACACATGACATCAGACCAGACCTAGCAGCTAGCAAAACTCAAACACATGACATCATACCAGTCCACCCATCTAACCTCACTCAAACACATGACATCATACCAGTCCACCCATCTAACCTCACTCAAACACATGACATCACACCAGCCCATGCCTCTAACCTCACTCAAACACATGACATCATACCAGTCCACCCATCTAACCTCACTCAAACACATGACATCATACCAGTCCACCCATCTAACCTCACTCAAACACAACATCATGACATCACACCAGTCCACGCCTCTAACCACACTCAAACACATGACATCATAGCAGTCCACTCATCTAACCTCACCTAAACACATGACATCATACCAGTCCACCCATCTAACCTCACTCAAACACATGACATCATACCAGTCCACGCCTCTAACCACACTCAAACACATGACATCATACCAGTCCACCCATCTAACCTCACTCAAACACATGACATCATACCAGTCCACCCATCTAACCTCACTCAAACACATGACATCATAGCATTCCACTCATCTAACCTCACCCAAACACATGACATCATACCAGTCCACGCCTCTAACCACACTCAAACACATGACATCATACCAGTCCACAAACCCTCAAACACTCACTCAACACCCATGACTATCATACCAGTCCACCCATCTAACCTAACTCAAACACATGACATCATACCAGTCCATGCCTCTAACCTCACTCAAACACATGACATCCTACCAGTCCACGCCTCTAACCACACTCAAACACATGACATCATACCAGTCCACCCATCTATCCTCACTCAAACACATGACATCATACCAGTCCACCCATCTAACCTCACCCAAACACATAACATCACACCAGCCCATGCCTCTAACCTCACTCAAACACATGACATCACACCAGCCCATGCCTCTAACCTCACTCAAACACATGACATCATACCAGTCCACCCATCTATCCTCACCCAAACACATGACATCATACCAGTCCACCCATCTAACCTCACTCAAACACATGACATCATACCAGGCCCCTTTGAGTGAAACAGAAGGAAATAAAATAAAACACAGCTCTCACAACCTCAAGCAGTCTAAAGGACTAATTGATGGGGCAAGAAGCGAATAGAATCCTGAAAATTCCTGAGAGATATTTCCAACCACCCAAGGCCCCCTATCCTCCTGGGGCCCCCGGGCAACTGCCTAGTGTGCCCAAAGGATAGCACAGCACTGCTGCACACTGAAACATAAATAGCAGGCTGGGGTTGGTTAGTAGATGGTGGAATGACACGAAGTTCAGTTTTCAGCAGGTTTAGTTTCAGATAAGAGAGATTATATGATGTTGGAGTTGTCGGAGTTGTGGGATGAGAACCAAGAGAGAGCAGTGTTCTTCAGGCCAGTGGTGTTGAGCATGCTCAGGAGAAGTTGGTAATCTACAGTATTGAACACTGCAGTAAAATCCAGAGGAAGCATCAATAAGTAGTTTTCCTGACATTTAGCCATCAGGAGATTATTTGAAACTTTAGCTAGAGCAGTTTCAGTAGAGTGGAGAGTGTGGAAACTAGATTGTAAATTATTGAGAAGAGAGTTAGCAGAGAGATATTGGATTAGGTGAGAATAGACCAAGCGTTCCAGGAGTTTAGAAATGAAGGGCAGGTTAGAGACGGGTTGGTAGTTAGCTGCACAGGATGGGTCCAGAATGGACTTTTTTTAGTAAAGGGGTCATGACAGTGTGCTTAACCCCTTCACGACCTTTGACGTATTCATATGTCCAGGTCGTTTGGGGGTTCACGCCCCTGGACGTATGGATACGTCCTGAGGATCGTGCGAACTCTAAAGCAGAGTTCGCGCGATCGGCGCGAGGTGTCAGCTGGATATTACAGCTGACATCCCGCAGCGTCGGCCCCGACCCGCGATCGCTCCGGGGGGGGCGGTTAACCCCTTAATTATTGCGACCATCGGGTCGCAATAACTAAGAGAGACGCAGGAGGAGATCGCTGCGTCTCTGTCGGCGGCAGCAGCGCACGGATCGCTCGATCCGTCAGCTCCTGTCTTCTGACAGACAGCCCGGAGGGCATAGATTGCTGTCCGGGTTGTCTGTGACGTCACGATGCCCGGCCGTGCCCTGTGGGCATGGCCCGGCATCGTGACTGACAGTTGTCATAGGAACCAGTGCACAGCAACAAGCTGTGCATTGATTCCTATTGAATGAGAGATCTAAAGATCTCTCATTCAAATCCCCTATGGGGAAAAGTTAAAAAAAAATGTGAAAAAGTAAAAAAAAAGTAAAAAAAGTGAAAAACATGTAAAACACAAACACGAAAAATAAAATAAAAACACGTACACCGCCCTTTTCCCCTTTACAAACGCCAATCGCCCCAAAAAAGATCAAAAATAAATAAAGTACCCATATTTGGTATCGCCGCGTGCGTAACGACCTGCCCTATAAATCTGTCATGTTAATTTACCCGTACGGTGAACGCCGTAAAAAAAAACAAAAAAAACAATCACAGAATTAAGATTTTTGTTCATCCCGCAGCACATAAAATGGAATAAAAGCGATCAAAAACCCCTAAAACGTCAACATTGTACCATTAAAACTCAGTTCATCCCGCAAAAAAAAAAAGTCCTAACACATCTCTGTATGCGGAAAAATAAAAAAACTTATGGCTCTCAGAAGACAGCGATGCAGAAATATTCTTTTACACACTAAAAACACTTTTTTTTTTTTTAAAGTGCTTCAACATAAAAAAACTATATAAATTGGGTATCGCCATAATCATATCAACCCACAGAATAAAGCTAACTTATTACAGATACTGCACAGTGAGCGCTGTTAAAAATAAAAATAAAAAACACTACTAGGATTGCAGTATTTTCTTCACCCTGCCTTCCAAAAAAACGGATTTAAAACTGATAAAAAAGTCTTGTCCCCCCAAAAATGATACCAATAAAAATGTCAACTCATTCCGCAAAAAACAAACCTGTATACAGCTCCATACACAGAAAAATAAAAAAGTTATGGCTCTCAGAGTATGGCGATGCAAAAATGTGTTTTCCTGTTTGAATAAAATTGTTTTTTTTTGTATAAAAGCAGTAAAAAATAAAAAAAATATATAAATTGGATATTGCTGTATTCGTATCGACCTGCTGAGTAAAGCTGGCATGTCATATCTAACGCAGAGTGACCGCTATAAAAAAAATAAAAATATAAAAACACTGCCAGGATTGCTGTATTTTGTTCAAAATGCCACACAAAAACCTTAATAAAAAGTGAACAACGTGTTGTATGCACCCCATAATGGTACCAATAAAAGCATCAATTCACCCCGCAAAAAACAAGGCCCTACACAGCTCTGCACACAGCAAAATAAAAAAGTTATGACTGTCAGAATAGGACAACATAAAAACGCAATTTTTTATAGACCTATTTCTTTGTGTAAAAGTAATAAAGCATAAAAAAAACTATATAAAATTTATACCATTGCAATTGTACCGACCCCCATAGTAAAGTTATCACATCATTTACAGTGCACGGCGAATGCTGTAAAATTAATGCCCAAAAAACAATGGTGGAACTGCGTTTTTCCCCCCCCATTTTCATGGCCCAAAGCTAAAAAAAACGATGGAACACCAGTGCACCCAAAATGCACAATACACCCCTAGATGAGATCCATGAGGGGTGTTGAATCTAAAATGGGGCGAGTTCTGGAAGGTTTCACCTGTTCTGGTACTTTGGGGGGCTTTGCAAATGCGACATGGCCCCACCAAAATCTGCGTTCCAAAAGCCAAATAGCGCTCCCTACCATGCGCCCAAACAGCAGTTTACACCCACATGTAGGGTATTGCCGAACTTGGAAGTTGCTTAACAAAGTTTTGGGGTTCTTTTTTCCAGGATTCCTTGTAAATATGAAACATTTTAAGCTAAAATTGCAGATTATTGTAAAAATTTTTTTTACATTTTCCCAGCCTAATGCTAAAAAAAAATGTGTGGATCACCTGTGGCGTCGATATGCTCACTACACACCTGTATATATACCTTAAGGGGTTTAGTTTCCAATATGGGGTCTTTTTTAGGGGTGTTTATTAAGTTTTAGCACCTTAGGGCCTCTTCAAACCTGAAATGGCGCCTAAATAAAATTGCATTGAAAATGAGACCCCAGAGTCCGGTAGGTGCTCCTCCTATCCTGGGGCTTATGGGTGAGCCAAATAATGCACTAGGCCACATATGGGATATTTCTTAAAAAAAGGCAGACCTGGGGGAAATGATATTACATTGCATTTACCTGGTCACATTTACCATATTTCAGTGAATAATGGATAAATATTGAAAATCTGCAAAAATAGTGAAATTTTGAAATTTCACCTCCATTTTGCTTTAATTTCTGTGAAATACCTAAAGGGTTAACAAACTTCCTAAACACTGTTGTAAATACTTTAAGGGGTCTAGTTTCTTAGAAGGTGTCATTTATCGGGGATCTACATGCAGGCCCCCTCAAAGCTACGTCAGAACTGGACTGTCCCTGAAAAAATGTATATTGCAAATTTTCTTGAAAATGTGAGAAATTACTACTAAATTTCTAAGCCTCTAATGTCATAAAAAAAGGACATTTAAAAATGATGCCAACCTATAGTGGACATATGGTAGATGCTAGTTATAAACTATTTTGTGGTGAATAATTATCTGTCTTGTACGCAGAAATTTTGGAACTTTCAAAATCACAGATTTTTTAAATTTTTCATGAAATTTTGTTATTTTTCACAAAAAAACAAGGCTTGTATGGATAAAATTTTCTTACTAACTTAAATCACAATGTGTCACGAGAAAACAATCTCAGAATCACATGGATAGATAAAAGTGTCAAAAAGTTATTCTCACATAAAGTGACTCAGATTTCAAAAATAGGGCTGTGTCAGTAAGGCCAAAACTGGCTGGGTCCTTAAGGGGTTAAAGGAGGATGGAAAGAAGGAGGAAGGAAGGAGAGAAGTTAAAGATTGCAGTTAGGTGAGAAATGACAGCTTGGGAGAGGGAATGGACGACGTGGGCTTGAATGGCATCACTAAAGCCAGTAGTGGGGCGAGCAGATGAGAGAAGCCTGGATGCTGCTTCCGTCGTTGGGTTAAGTGCAGAGAGCAGATTAGAGGAAGTGTAGAAGAGGATGGGATGGATATTACTTGGGTACTCAGATATGATGTCTTGCTGGATTCTGCCGATTTTATCTTTGAAATACGTGGCCAGGTCTTCAGCACAGAGGTCAATAACCAGCGCCTGAGCTTTAGGCCTAGGGAGAAATGGAAAGTGTCGCAAACAGTCGTTTTGGGTTGTTGTGTAATGTTGAGATGAGGGACATGAAATAATTTTGTGTGGCACGTAAAGGGTAATGTGACAAGTTCGAAGCATAAATTTGTAATGGAGAAAGTCTAATTTGAGTTGCTTCCAGACATTTAGAACCCCTAGAACATGATTTTCTATGACATTGGTTTGATCAAAAGTGCTACGACTGCTTGTTACTTTGGATTTTAAAGATATTTAATGTTTGCGTATACAGTGGGTTTATTGGGTGTTTTTGTCATGTTGTTGGGGGTTGTCCTTTTATTTTTTAAAATGCAGCTTGGTCTAGATATGACATTTTTCTGATGCTTTTTCCCATAGGGTTCTTTACAGCACATATTACAAGCAGAATAAAAAACATCCATCACCACTACACTTGTAAAAACACTATAATAAACGCTTGAACTTGCACCTGTGGCCAGGTGAGAGAGTAAGTGCGGTTCTGTTGAAAACCCTGTTATACGCTTTTATGTGGTGGTTTTTGTCTTGAAAAAGATGATACAACTGCAGGTTTTTTAGTGCTACATGCAATTTTTAATGTAGTTTTATGGTATTTTTATAAAATAGTATGATTACATCCATGTGTTTTTCCATGTGATTCATATGCCACGTGATTCAATGATTCCTCTTTGAATCACGTGATTTGCATGTGAAAGACTCCAGAAACAAGACAATAGATTAAAAACTGACTAGATTAAAAACTATAGGGTCATACACAGAGAGTGGTGGTAAATGACTCCTACTCTGAGTGGTCCCTGGTTATGACTGTTGTACCCCAAGGCTCACTACTGGGTCTTTTTAAAGAGAACCTGTCACATAGTTTATGCCCCCCTTGCTGAGGGCAGCACAAGCTAGTGACAGACATGCTGTTTCCAGCGCTGTGTCCCTTATTCTGTAAGTTGCTGTAGTTTTGAGTATTTAATGCTTAAATGCTTAAGTTTTCAGCCAGAAAAGTCATGAAAAGAGTCAGTTTTTTTCATTCTCCGCCCACCTGAGGATAGCCCCGCCCACCTCAACTGATAAACCTATTACTTTGAATAGGTAGAAACATGTGAATAACTGTCAGTGGGCGGGGATAGCCTTTGGAGGGCGGGGCTAACACCTACTCATGAATAAGATTTGAGCATTGAATACTCTAAAATTCCAGCATCTTACAGAATAAGGGACACAGCGCTGTAAACAGTATGTCTGACACTAGCTTGTGCTGCCCTCATCAAGTGGGGCAAAAATTATGTGACCGGTTCCCTTTAATTCAATGTATTTATTAATGATATAGGGGAGGGGATTAATAGCACTGTTTCTATTTGTGCAGATGACACCAAGCTATGTAGTGTAGTGCAATCTATGGAAGATGTCCGTAAAGTGCAAGCAGACCTGGACACACTAAGGGGGACATGTATGATCGGGGCTTTCACACATTTTCAGGTGTATAATGCGCCTCACTGTGCCAGCTCCACCGTTGGACGCACTTAATGCGCTGTTAGGCGCAAGGTTCGCCACTTTGTAATGCGCCTAACATGAAGGGGCGTTCTGTGGGCGTTCTGGGCGGGACGCACCACATTTAAAAACTCCAACACATGTATGAATGCGGGTGAGCTAAGTGAGGCGCATTACAGCTCAGACAGGCAGACCTATTTCAATGTGGTCTGTCTGCCGGACGCGTTGAAGTTTGGACCGCATGTATGAGCGCACTTCGGCACCGGCATACATCTGGCACAGTTTTCACGTTAAAAAAGTGAAAACAGGAGCTTCGATGCGCCGATCTCCATACATGTTCCCCTAAGTGTTTGGGCATCCACTTGGCAACTGAGGTTCAATGTGGATAAATGTAAAGTTCTGCATCTTGGTATTAATAATCTGCAGGCATCATTTGTCCTAGAGGTAAAAAACTGGGAGAATCGCTTGTTGAGAAAGATATGGGCATTTTTGTAGATCATAGATTACAGAACAGCATGCAGTGTCAATCAGCTGCCTCTAAGGTAAGTAAGATATTGACGTGTATTAAAAGAGGCATGGACTTGTGGGACAAGGATTTAATATTACTGCTGTATAAAACACTGGTCCAATCTCACTTGGAATATGCTGTTCAGTTCTGGACTCCAGTTTATAGAAAGGATGCAGTGGAGTTGGAGAGAGTGCAAAGACGAGCAACCAAACTAATAAAGGGAATAGAGCATCTTAGTTATGAGTAGAGGTTAAAAGAATTAAACTTAAACCTAAAAATGCCACACCAAAATGCCACATCTAAAGCTAATCATGATCTTGGTGTAACTGACCAAAAATGGCACAAGGATAAAAGAATTGTATTTAGTGTGTTTAATATCTACTTACTGACTTTCGCTAACACCCGGCCAAAGATTTTTTTTTTTTTTTTTTTTAAGCAAATACAAAATTATAGATAAAAACCATCAGGGAAATATCAGAAAAAAGCTGCTTTTTGCCAGTTTTCTGGCTCTATTGTGGTTTTTCTAAGTCTGTTTTTTTGCAAGCATTTTCTATAGAACAAAAAAAAAGATTCCTTAAAACTGTCTTAAAACATAAACGGTGCATTTTTTAAAAACCAGACATTTGTATTTCTTGATTCAAATTAACATCATGAATTCATGCAATTTACCAGTGTTTTTAATTGCCTTTTTTTAAAAATCAGACATGCATTTGAAGGCATTTATCTATAAAGAAGAAAATTTTAAAAAACACCTGAAAAAAATTATACATATATACAGAACATGATGTGTTAAAAAAACAAAAACCTTGGACCCAAAAAACACAAACAAGTGAGAAAAATGTGACGATGAACATTAGGAAAAACTATGCATTTTCATCTAAGGTTATATATACACAGCACTGAATTCTCATCGGACTGTTCCCAGTGCTGTGTAGACTGCTATTAAAAATCCGTGCTGTAGTCTACACAGCACAGATTTTTTTTCCAGTAAGTTTTAAAACTTGCTGGATTCCGGACGATTTTCAAACCTGTTGGATCTTCTGCAGGATTGCTGTTAGATTCTCGTACCTTCAATGTATCAGGCCGACAGCAAATCCGAAAACCGTGGTCCAGCGATGTTAGAATGTCTTCAGATTTTGTATGGCATTTTAACATTGCTGTGTAGACATAGCCTAATGGTGGTTTTATATGGAGTTTTTTGGAAAGATGCTGAATTTTTCTTTACGTTTTTCCTGTCCTTTTCTCCTGCTGTGGTCTGGTGTGGCCAGGTGGGATGTGTTTTCATTTGTGGTCTTTTTCTGGTATTTTGATGCATTTTTATGACCATTGTGTTTTTTTGTTTTTCAGAACAGCATAGGTACAGGTACAATGTTTTCTTTGGCATTTGTTTCACAGCTTTCTTTGTAGCACT
>JAODAL010045287.1:0-32080 GCA_025379985.1 Phyllomedusa bahiana | reverse complement strand
GCGTAGGCGTTGTCTCGCGGGAACTTCCTTTCAGTTGGGGCCCCGTGCCTTTGGATTTCAAGCTGCCTTAAAATTTTGGTTAAAGGTTCAGTGTAATCCCTTTCCCCTTATGGGGAAAACTTTTTAAAAGTAGCCACTAGCCACGCCCTCCTTACCCAAAAAACAACCCCTATTGTGGCTAAGTTTGCACCCTGAATTTCTTTGGAAGGGGAAACCACAAGCCCACCTTTGCCCCGGGTTTCGGGGTCATAAAAAAACCGGGGTTTTTCCCTTAGTGACCGTCGACCAAATTCTCATCATCCCCAAAGCAGACAAATGATCGGAATTTTTTTTTTTTTTTTTTTTTAATTTTTCCAAAAAGCAGCTTTATTAAAAAATTAAAATACATAACTCAATAAAAACGGAAAATACCCAAATTTATTGTAAAATATTACTTTCCAAGTTAGCTAAATACAGTAAAAATGATATATTTGGGAGGGTTTTTTGGCTTCATGCAACTGCTCCGCGTCAATATATACAAAACATCATTTCCAATAAACAGACGGGTATCACTAAAAAGACATTCGGGTCGAGTAAAAAAAGAAATTTTCCTCTATATCCAGTTTTGGTGAACAATCAATAAAACAAACAACAAAAAAAGGCAAAACTACTGAAAGGCGACCGGCGTACTCCACCCCTTTACGAAGAAGAAATGAAAAATGTTTTCAGACCCCGGAAATTTCGCCCCCTCAAAACGGCTAGAGGGGGGGCCACGTTACCCCCCCAAACAAGGAGGTTTTTCCAAGGCCCCGACCTAAACGTCTTTCCCCGTGAATTACCCACCCATCCCCCTTCTCATTTTGGTTTTTTTGTCTGAGGGGGCTTCAGTTTTCAACCCCCTCCATGCCTGGGTTTTTAAATATTTTTTGCCCATAGCCACAGGGGAGGCTGCACAAACCCCATTTCCTAGGGAACCAATGATTTGCCGCTGCCAAAAGGGAAGGGAAATTTAAGCCCCCTTCACGCTCTCAAACTCAGGGGTATCATAAACAAAAAAACCCCCCGGCGAATTCTGCAGCATCACCCAGTGCCCGCATGGATCATATTTATAAACTTTTCCCCAAATGCTGAGTACTCGCACCCACCATACTGTTATGGGCCCCTGTTCCCTTCTCAACCTCCAGAAATGCCCCGGAACCTTGGGTAGATCGAGTGAAAAATTTTTGGGGCACCGATATCCTGGAAGCCTTTATAATTAAGCCCCGTACCCACACGAGCCCGAATCTTAGTAACAGAAGTATTTAACCAACTTCATCGTAAAAGAGCAAATCATTCCATCCCAACATTCGGAATGCGGCTGACGTTGGAGTGGACTCGCTATATATTATAGAGGGTAAAATATAAGATGGGTTGGTGCGTTTGGCGCACCTTGTTCAAACCCGTGGGGGCGGGGTAAAGTTAAAATCAAAATTTGGTAGTTTCAAAAGTGTAATCGTAAACTGTAGCCAAGGGTTTGGGTGGGGAAATTTGGGGGAGAACCTTTTTCATCGTTTTAAAAGCCGCAGCTGAAACAAAGTCCCCACTTAAGGGGCGTTGAAACCTTCACCCCCATAAAGGGGACGCGAGGTGAGGGGGATCCCTGGGATCCCCTTGATAATCATTGGCCCACTTGGGGAGAAAAAGCCATACTGCTTTCCCCAAGGGGGGAATTTAGTGTAAGCTGTGAAACCAAGGGCAAGTAAAGAAGCTAATCCCAAAAGTATGGAAGTACCAGGGGGAGGGAAAAAGCCCCCTCTTCTTTTTCCTCTATGTGTACCCCGCTTTGAGCAACGACGGGAACCAATCACAAACACAATTTGCCGCTAAATAGTGGGACCTCGGTCCGGAAGTCCCAAGGCCCCATGTTCCTTCCTTCAAATTAAACATTTTAGCAATCCTCGGTTTTTGTTCGCCCATAAAAATTCCTAAAGATCTGTTCAAACATAAAAAAGGAGTTGGGAAATTTAAAGTGGGAGTGTCTGAAATAGATATAGAAGCGGGGAAACACTTCTTTTTAATGACATTGACCGTCCCTATCCGGGAGAATTCTCTTTTCCCTTTGGCCAACCCCCCCTTTATCCGTCGCTGGGGCAGCAAAGTTCAGGTCGAAGCACAGAAGAACATTTTGGGGATCTGTACCCCCAAATATTAAAGGCTGATACCCATTTGAATGGGAAGGGTCAGTCAGGATAAAATTTGGGTCACCCAGCGTGATTTTCAGGGCCTACTTTTGGAGTATTTTACTTTAAATTCTGGCCTAAAAAATTTTTTAGCAGGTCCAGAAGGGGGGGTATGGAGGTTTGGGTTTCTGGACAAACAACAAAATCTGCGAAAAGCAGAACTTTTATATGCTCATCCCTATTTAATACCCTTTAAAACCTTTCTCTTCCTGATAGATTGAACAGGACTCCAAAGATTACGAAAAAGGGGGGTGACAATGGGCGCCCTTTCTCGCCCATTAGCTATGGGAAAAGGGCTCCACGGGGGCACCTTTTCACCCCTAATTTTTGGAAAAGGGGATTGTATAGGGCGAATATTTTTTTGGGGAGCATCACTTGACCTAACCCTCGCATGACAAGCAGATCGCAGAAAGGGCCCAAATTACCCTGTCAACGCTTTTTCCGCGTAAAGGGGGACAACACATTTTGGGATCCTAATTTTGACCCTGATGGAAAGGGGCAAACTTTTTAGATGTTATCCCTTGCCTCTTTAATACAATCCAACCTGACCCAGGTGGTAAAAGAGAGGATTTTTCGTTTTTTTCTAATATTTTTGAAGAGCTTAAACATTACGTTCAAAGAGAGATGGGCTTAGCTAGAGCAGGCTAGGGGGTTTTTCCCCGGGTTTCAGTATTACGGGATATGGCTTGGAAAGGGGGAAGGGTGTGTTCTGAAACTGAGTTAAAGGAGGGGCAAGGGGGCACTTATTTATCTTTAAAAATTTTTATAGAATTTGGCTGTTAGCCGGGGCGGGGGTTTTTCCCCCGCTGGCAGGCCGAGATCGCCAAAAAAGGCTCCTGGGAAAGGGGGGATTTTCCCAAACCCCTGAAGTCTATCGGTTATACGGGTTTTAGGGGATGTGGAAAAAAAGGGAGCTAAGGAGGCAAGTAAAGGGGCGGAGGAAGGTTATAGAGGTTACTGAAATACTCCGGGAAGCTGCCAGGATCTCGGGCCAGATGGTTTTCCCACCTTTTAGTTTTGACGCGGGGAAAATAAGAACTCTTTTGTCCCTAAGGGCTCTTCCCAACATTGCTTGGCATTACCCACATGTAGTATAGCCAGCACAAATCTGGCGGAAACGAGCTTTTTTTGCCCCAAAAGGCTAGGGATTCTGTTTGGTGCTAAAAAATTTCCCAAAGGTCATCTCAGCTGCGTGGATTTTGGCGGGTCCAACGCATAACCGCAACATTAGACAATAACTTACCGCCAACTCTCTTCAGCCTGGCACCTGCTTAAAATTGGGCACCTCGAATTACCATTTCAGAGCCTCCCACTTAATCTGGGGGGGAAATAGAATCCCTAGAATGATCGTCTGAAAATTGTCTATTCTTGCGCAGGTCGGCCAAGCATAAAGATTTATTTAGGAGGGGACCCTTCAACCCAAATACTTTTTGCCCCGCCTCTGCAAACTCAAAATCCCTGCACCGGGGATGATCAATAAAAAATATATTTCCTATAGAAATCCTTGGGGGTTAGGGGGAAACCATTTGGAGGAATATTAACCAGTGCTTTTCATTTGCGGTGGGGGTAGAAGGTGTATCCGAGTGTTAGGGTGGGTAAGGCCCAGGGTTGCGAGCTGCATCGCATGTAGTAGTTTTTTAATTTTGTTAAAATTTTTTCAAGGGAAAATTTATGAGTGCCCTGTGGGGTGTCAATATTGGGGCAAAGCTACATTAAAACCCCCCAGAGGTGATTTTTTCCTTTACAAAAGAATTCAAATATCCAGGGCGGGTAAGGAACGACAATTGGGGCCCCGGGTTTTTTGCATAATGTTACAATGGTAAATAAAGACCCATCATTTACATTTTTTAAAGATTATCCGCATTGGGGCGTCTTATACAACCAGCTGAACAGAAGATTTTTTTGGAAAAAAATGGCCCCTCCTTTCGATTTGCCGAAGGATTGCTACTGGGCACCCCAGGGGGAAGTACTTTTTTTTGAATCAGCTAGGGGGCCTGCATGATTGCTTTCTTGGGGCACAGGATTTGGGTACGCTGCCCCAGCTGCTATAGAGTATTTGGGACCGTCTTTTGGGGGTATTGAACCCTTAAAATTTGGGGTGCTATCTGAAAAAGTTTTTCAGGTGGAGTGTGCGACCCAATAAATGATTTAGGTCGGGATACCCCGGTCGCGCCCTTTCCCCGCGGAAAAAATTGTAAATAAATAATCAATGCTAAAGAACACACTGTAAAAACCTAAAAAAAGGGGGGGCAGTAGGCAATTTGACTACAAAACATGCAGTTTAACCTGCAATTGTGAAAACCCAAATTTTTCAAAAGTACCCATGGGGGAAAGAAAAGAAGAAACAATCAAAAATGAATACTCACAGTGCAGGGGTGCACCGAAATCCTGGGGCATTTCTAATAATTGCATCACAATCTTCAATGCCTGATACTTAAAAACACAACCCAAGATGGAGCCCCAAAAAAAGTGTCCAAATGCCCCCGGGGAATCCATCTCAGTCCCTGGACGGACAAGTGGGAAAAACCATTTCCTAAAACCCTCCCCGGCCCGGGAGAGCCCAAGAGGGGCGGGGATAGCATACACAACAGGGGTCATTTTGTATTATGGAAAAGGGTTCTCTGCATCACCCCTCACCCCCCTCCAGACCTCCGGGTCTCTGGCGCCCGGTCACCGTTTTTCTTTGGGGGGGGACACCTTCCGCCATCTTTTTGAGAGGAGGGTCGGGATTGGGGGGCCCCAAAGGGGCTGCAAGATATGGACTCCCAGTCCGGGGGGGAATATGGGGTTTCAAGCGTGTCAGGAAGTCCGGGAGATCAATATGCGAAGGAAAAACCGTGGAGTCTTACCCCTAACATGCAGGGTGAAAGGAATCCCCCTCTTTTTTGGATTTTTCTCTTTGCAAAACAAATTTTGTGGAACGGAGGCACCCTCAGTTGTAGAGTAGGCTGGACGATCGGGAAATAAGAATTTGCCTTCGTGAAGAATCGATATTTCGGCCCCCTTATGATCTCTTCCTTTTCAAGTAGTAGGGAAAACCGGGAAATTACGTCTTAGGTTTAGCGAGGGCTTGGTGGGGGGGGCAGAAACCCCCGTGTGCCCCGTCCATTTTTACGGGGGCTCCGCAGCTTTGTATCAACTTATTGAAAAGCTTTTTGAGGGGAAAAATCAGTCTTTAGCTTTTACTGTCTAGGGATCCCCTTTCCCAAAAGTTGTTCCCACGGTTCCTGTTTTTGATCGCAAATTGGTTCCCAAATTCTGAACAGGGGTGTTGATTTCTAATGCTACTTTTAGTTCAGAATCGACGGGTTTTGCAGTCTGGGATTTCCAAGGTTTGGATTTGGGGTTGGATATCAGGAGTCGAGGGGGGTGTTAAGATCTTTTCCAGGGGGCTATAAAGGGTTTGTGCGAGGCCGACATGTCGTTTTTGGGGGTAGGAGTCAGAAGCGGCCCGCAGCTCAGGTGGCCTTTTAGTAAAAAGCAGGGGTTCTTCTCTGGCCCGAACTTCTTGGTCTTGTCGGGTGCCATAGCATCAGAACAGGCTGTTGTGGGGGTGTATAGCATATTTGGGCCCTGAGGGGGTTGTGTGCTGTGGTAGCCCTGATATGGGGCGAGAGTCCTCCTGCACCAAGGGCCCCTGGTCTTCCCTGGGGGAGGAAAGGGGAAAAGGGGCAAGCATGACCCCCCCATCCCCCTCCCTGCTGCTGTGGGGGGGAAGGGGGGATACCATCCTGAGAGGGGGCAATATACAGGGGGAGCCACGGCTGATGGTATGGGGGTCATCCCCGGGGATTGAAACGCGTCCCTTTGGGTCCCTTCAAACCGGGGTACATAAACCCCCAGCAACCTCCAGGGGCTGTGCGCGTCCTGCAATAGGGGCTCCTCCCTCCCCCGGGAGGGCCGAGTTGGCCGGGCCCCTGGGAGGAGAGTGCAACATCAGTGGCCCCCAGGGCCTCTTTTGCTTGCGCCGCAGCCGCAGCCCCACGCCCTCCGTGCCTCACCGGGGTCATGTCATCAGCGTCCGCTGCCTTCCTCGCTCCTGCTGGAGTCCGCGCTCCCTTGGCGCCCTCCTGCGCGCGCTGCCCCGGGCTTTTTGCCTCGCAGTCACCTCAGGGGTGTGCAGGCCCGACTGCTCACAGGTGGTCCGCGCTGGCAGGGAAGATGGCGCCCCGGTGGGGGGATGCCTTCAGATGTCGGCCCGATTCCAGCCCACAAGGGGGAAAAAGTTCTTGATCAGCCCGTCAGAACCCAGCACCATTATCCTTTTTTCTGGGCCCCTTTTTTCCAGCTCTCTTTGGGCTCATTTTCTGGGAAGAATAGGCAAATTTCTAGGGCCCCCACGGGGCTCGTTCAGCACGTCCTAACTCTCCATCAGGCCCCGCCCCGGTTGGGGAATTTTCACTCCATGCTTTTTTGATCTTTTCAAAAATTGGGGGAACCACTTTGCAATGCTTCTTCAAAGTTCAAATGTTCATGGATAATGACACAAACACGTTCATGAGAAATCCCTATGATGTCTGCTATTCCTTTAGCTGAAATTCGCCGATTCTCCAGTATGAGGTCGTGCACAGTATCGACGATCTCCGGAACAACCACCACTCTCGGTCATCCAGGACATTCTTCATCACTGGTGCTGAAGTGGCCCGTTTTAAATTTGGCAATCCAGTTCTTAACTGTAGGATATGAAAGGCATTGATCCCCCAATGTCTGCGACATATCACCATGAATATCCGTCGTGGACTTTCCTTACAGAAACAAGAATTTTATCACTCCTCTGCTCTCATTTGCTGTGAATATCGCATTAGACTCCGTCATTTTGTTTTCTCACGTGCCTAGATCACTGTTGCCATAAGCTACAAACACAAAATTTTGAAAACATATACTAGACACATAAGGCTTTAATGTGATGTACCATTTGTTACCATAGAAACAAAAAAAGAACACAAAGCCAAAGACTTTTCAGCAGCCCCTCATATGTAATGTACCAGAATAAAAAAAAATTGGAACCGTCCTCACTTGGTGTTCAAAGACACAGATAAAAAGCAGTATAGAACATGTAGTTCTGCACTGTATTGTAGACCACCAATCACTGCATGCACTTCACTAATACAGAAGTTGTACAAGTAAAATATTCATGATAATTGGTTAGATCTTCCATCAATCATGTGTGCAGCATATCAGCAGTGTCTGGGACACTGTATGGTGAACATGGTTTTAAGATATAGGGCAACATGTATGTACAGGGCTGTGTCAGAAATAACCTGTTCAATATATCTTTAACCAGACGCACTCCAAAATCTGATGCATTACAAAGCGCCCGTGGCACTTTGTAATGCCCCTAAGATGGGGGGCTGTGCTGGAGGCGTGTTGCACTACAACTGTACGATTTACACAAATTTAAAGAATCCAGGCGTACTACTGCTGTACCAGGTAGAGCACTTTAAAAGTGGTTTACCTGAACCATAATTGTTGATTCTTAGCTAGAAAGCGCTAAATCTATGACTCGCAGAAGAACAGGTTCATAGATTCAGACACATTCTACACTACTAATGCACGTAAAAAAAAAGGCATCTGGGCACCAAAATACATACATGTCACGCATAAGGTCCCAAGAAAGACCATTGTACACTCACCGGCCACTTTATTAGGTACACCATGCTAGTAACGGGTTGGACCCCCTTTGCCTTCAGAACTGCCTCAATTCTTCGTGCATAGATCCACAAGGTGTTGCAACGATGCTCAGTTGGTACCAAGGGCCCAAAGAGTGCCAAGAAAAAATTTCCCCCCCCATGACACCACCCCCACCGCCCGAACCCTTGATACAAAGGCAGGAGGATCCATGCTTTTATGTTTTTGACCCAATCTGACCCTACCTCCCAATGTGCAGCAAAATCGAACTTTCAGCCCGGGAATTTTTTTCCAATTTTTTCTACGTCCAAATTTTGATGGCTTTGGGGAAATTGGGGCCCATTTCTGTTCTTAGCTGAAAGGGGTGGGACCCGGTGTGGTTTTTCTTCTGTAGCCCTCGCCCCAAGTTTACCGTATGGCATTTAAGGGTGCTTTTTGGCCCTTGGTTGTAACGGGGGTATTTGAGTCACTGTTGCCTTTCTATGCTGAACCCTTGCCCATTCTCCTTTACCTTGGGATCAAAAAGGCATTCCGCCCCGGACTGCCGTTCCCGGATTTTTTTCTTTTTTCGGACCCTTCTCTTAAAACCCTGAGATGGTTGTTTCGTGGAAAAAACCCAGAATTAGCATTTCTGAAATACTCAGACCCCCCCCTTTTGGCACCAAAACCATGCCCCGTTCAAAGGGAACCCAATCACCTTTCTTCCCCCTATGAGCTCGGTTTTAAGCAGGAATTGTCGGGCCATTTTTCATCTAATGACTGAGTTTCCCCCAGTGATTGGGGATTAGAATTAAATTTAAAGGCAGTTGGACAGGGGTACCAAAAAAGTGGGCCGGGTGAGTGTATGTGAAAAATTGTAAGGCCCTTGTAACTTGAGATTACTGTAAAGATATTTAAAGGGGGTTTTCTCGCTACTGAAAGGGGGTTTTAAATTTAAAAAGATCTTTAAAAAACAAGCAGTTTGCAATATATTTCATTACAAATGTCCTACTGATTTTGAGCAGCCCTGTTATTAGTACTACTCAGCTTTCTCAAATTTCTATAGCACCAACCTGTTGATTCTTATCTCACTGGCTGTCAGGTCTGTATGACTCATTACCTTCAGAATACAGGTCAGGGGCCAAGAGCCCCTCCTGCACAGAATGCTTCTGTAGTTGGAGGGAGGGGAGGGGAGGACTCTGGCTTCTGTGTCCTGTTTCCCTGGATTAACCCTGTGTTGCCTGCTTCCTCCTCCCTCTCTACACAGATTGAGCAGAGATGAGGCTGATCAATAGATGTGACAGCAGGGGACCCTGTGTGTTACTATAATCATGATGTGTCTGTGGAGCTTAACTATAATAATACTATAAGATCAGGGAGGCTTGTGAACAGTTCATGCTCTGCTGTACCAGTGACACATCCTGAGTATAGTAACCCTTCACAGCTTCCCTGTGTTTGTTCGACAGGGTCTGTTTGTTGCTGGAGATGGGGAGAGAGGTAAGCTAAGCAGAGGTTATAGGAACACTTGCATCCCCTCTGTTCTGCTATTACCAACCCACAGACCTCCCCACACTCATAATCACCCTTATACAGCTGATCTGGGATGCCTGCAGAAAAACTAGCAGGCACACACAGGGTTAACTTGGCAGCAATCCCCCTGCCCCCCCCCCCCACTGTATAGAGGTTTTGGAGGAGAGCTGCCTGTGTGGCTGAGGGAGGGGAAAGAGGGAGGAGAAAGAGGCAGAGAAGAAAACACGCCCCTCAATTCAAAAAACCTTTGCTTCTAAAAACATTGATGTGGGCTGAAAACTTGTAATGAGACAACTCCTTTAAGGAATGGAGTAAATATCAAATGCATGAAACAAGATTAACACGGATCTTTAGGCTATATATATATGTTGCAGGGAAATAATCTAAATAGGGATTTGATCAAATCCTTAAGGGAGATGATCAAATCACAGAAGATGTTAAAATAACAACTCTGTGGGATGATTTCCATAAAGAAAGTCAGTGATTTGATCAAATCCCTGAAGTGTTTTAGTGAAAAGATGAACCATCTCCCTTAAGGATTTGATCAAATCCCTATTTAGATTATTTCCCTGCGACATATATATACAATACCTTTCTGACCATTTACAAGCATTAAAATGTTTGCCTAGTATAATATCATTAAATTATGAAGATATGACACTTTGAATGTAGAGTAATCAGTGTACAGCTTGTATAACAGTGTAAATTTGGTGTGCACTCAAAATAATTCAACACACAGCTTTCAATGTCTAAACCGCCGGTAACAAAAGTGAGTACACCCCTCACATGTAAAGTACTAACAATCATATTCTAGGAAGCTGAAATTCCTATAACGCAAATAGCTATTATAAATTCAGTGGTTAATCATGCAATTATTAGCTACAAGGCAAACAGATAGTAACCATGTGTTACCAATTACAAGGGCATGCTAAATAAAAATAAGCATAACATTATTACAACAATTGTACGGCAGGCATTCCAGCAATGTGAAGGCTATAAGTGAGGTAGAAATTTAAGTGGTGTATATAATTAAAATAGAGGACACATTGGTAATAGATCACATAACTGAGCTAAGGTCAGACACTAAAAGCTCATACACATTGTTCATATTTACAGAAGATAATGTGAATGAGAAGACACCCAGATTTTCATATCTAGAATTGTGATGTAATATATCAAATATCTGTGATGAATGAAATGATGGTACTCCATAAAGCAGGCGTCCTCAAACTGCAGCCCTCCAGCAGCTGGGAAACTACAACTCCCATCATTCCCACAGTTATAGAGTATATAAATGCATGATGGGAGTTGTCGTTTCCCAACAGCTGGAGGGCCGCAGTTTGAGGATGCCTGCCATAAAGCATTCCTCTCCTGTATGGATCCTCACACAGGACTCTGAAAATGTTATCTAAATGAGAACATATAATTGCTGCTATGGGTATTTAGACAAAACCTAGAAAAAAAAGTAATTTGCAGCAAGAATCCAAAGATAGTAGTAGTATGAGCCTCCCTTTCACTAGACTTAAATGGTCATGCTGAGGGCAGCGAAAAGGAGGGTTAAAAGTGGCAATTGGTAGATGCCAAGGGAGTCATTCCCCTTTAAGAGGCTGCCTTGTATGATACAATGAAAAATGCAATGTAGGTATTATTTCTGGATTTTTTTTTTTTTTTTTAGCTGAGGTAACTGAACACATGGTGATTGCAAAGCTTGTCCCCAGATGCCATGAGGCCTTGAGGAAGAGAGCAAGGACGAGCATAGGAGGTCATCTCCTGAACAGAGATTGAAGAGCTAGATTCGGCAGCTTCACAAAATGTAGATTTTATTCCATATTTTTAAAATGAGCAGTAGACAGACAAGCAATTGCTTATGCGTTTCAGGCAACAATAACCCATAATCTTCGGATTATTGATTGCACATGTGAAGTGCTTAAAAAGGATATGATATCCAATCAGGTACAAAAACAACATATCATGTGACATAATGCGAACATATAAACATATAAATAAATAAAACTGAGTAGGATATTATTATTAAACTCTAAGGGTATGTTCACATGGCTTAAATTGCCGTGTATTTCGGCACGCATTTCGCCACGTATTGCGCCTTATATGCGCAAAATGCACGCCGCAATTACGGTAATTCACAGCTCTCATAGAGAGCTATGGATTACGTGTCGTCCCACCCGAATATATTGTAAGCGCGGAGGGAGAATTGACATGTCAATTGTTAGCGGCTATTACGCACCGTTGACAATGCATGTCTATGGGGCCGCCCCATTGATCAGCGCGGTGTATTGCGGCACGTATAGTAAGCTGTGTGAACATACCCTAAGTACATATGGCATGATTAATATCAATAATGCAAAATAAAATCTGTATGTTTATTTAAACCAAATGAGGCATACATTTTGAGTAGAAAAATACAGTAAGTCTTGCAAGCTTACTTAGATTATCTCCACCCCTAATGGGAAGAGTAACTCTCCCCTCTCTCTCTCTATGCCTTGAACTTTTAAAGGGGAAGTTTCCCAAGAATGAACTAAGATGCAGTACACTGAGATTGTAGAAACCTGTTGAGAGCCCACAGATTGAACATCAGAGAGATAACTTTAAGTTTACAGGATGTACTACCTACATACTGGAGATGACACATGTTGCAAGTAACAAGGGATAACACATAACTAATGTTACAATTTAAATAACATTTGTTAATACATGATATGGTATATAAGATATGAGCAACAATTTCATTAGATGTACCAGAAACACTTTCAGCTAGTGCATGATTTTCACTTTTTGTGTCTTATTCAAGAAATCTTTTTTTTTTTCCGTAAATTGACGAACAAATTTATTTATTAATAATAATAATATTAATCTGAATTAGTCTGAAACGGGTTAAAGGGACAGGTTGGAGGAATCGAAAATCCCAGTAACAATACAGAAATCTCTTCTCTGAATAAGAATTTAAGCGCTTGAGTAGACAGTTTTTTCCAACCATTTATTCACAACATTCCAGGTTTTTTAAATAACATCAAACATACTTTAGGTATCCTTACCCTTATTCCATTTGGATTACAGCAGACATGATATGATATCACTGAACACTGATGACATACGCTATGTCTTTCGTAGCCTTATAGCAGTTTTGTGATGCGTGTAGTAATTATTCAGATTTGTTGACATAATTTTTATTCAAGCCATTTCTTATTTATTGATGCATATTTTTTATGTTTGAATCACATTATTTTTTACAAACCACAGGAGCTGCAATGGAAGTGAAGTTCTCCCCCTATTTGGGTATAATTTATATGGCCTGGTGGGATTCACATTATATTTTATTATATATTTCACCATGTTAATCCATTTTTTTAAGCTATTATCTGGTATAGCCAATACATTGATGACTTTCTAATTTTTGGGGATTTCAATATAGTCCCATACCAGATTTGAGTTATTTTTTTTAACAAACAAATTTTTTACCTTACTTTTACCTTTTACCATTACCAATAATCCATTTTTTCATTTGATGTTAAATAGTGACAACACTTCTCGATCCACTGAAACTAATACCTTTTTTAACCATACTACAGGTAACATAACTTTATACACACATTCATGTCATCCTGTACGTACTATTATAGTTGTTCTATTAGGTGAATATATTAGGTAGAAGAGAAACTCTTCACCGGAA
This sequence comes from Phyllomedusa bahiana, assembly GCA_025379985.1. Taxonomy (NCBI): domain Eukaryota; kingdom Metazoa; phylum Chordata; class Amphibia; order Anura; family Hylidae; genus Phyllomedusa; species Phyllomedusa bahiana. The sequence continues at coordinate 19,057 of JAODAL010045287.1, read as the reverse complement.
GCCAGGTTTGTGCAGAATCTCGGCTTTATCTGACTGCTTACAACACAGTTATCCTTAGTGGATGCTGAGTCTTCCTTCTAAAGAAGTTTCCAAATTTAAAAAAAAGACTGGTTGACATCTAAATTAAATATGTTCAGCCTTTTCTTGTTTTTTCCATACCATTCCATATTTCTTGGTTCTCTTACAAACATTTACCTGCCCTGTGTAAAGATCCATCATATTATCAGATCCTTTTGACAGGAAATGTGTCTTCTTCCCTGGGCAACATTCTATCTCCATCCCTACTCTCTGAACTGTAAATGACAAAACCTACTTGGTTTATGCATCCAGGTTGTTTAAAATTTGCATATTCTATATGTGCACATTTTAACCCCTTAAGCCCCAGGCCTGAAAAGTAGTTACTGACCAGAATTTTTTTTTTAGTTTTTGCCTCCTCGCGTTTCAACAGTTGTAACTTTTTTATTTTTTCAATAACGCAGTGTATGATGCCTCGTTTTATTCAAGACGAGTTGTACTTTATGGGGGAATAGTTTAAGTTCACTTATAAATAATTGCAGAATTAAAAAAAAATTTCTACATATTTTTTTACACCATTCACATTTCACACTTAATAACTTGCTAGATTAACTCTATAGGTTATTGCAGTCGTGTGGATACCTAATATGTGTAGGGTTTTTTTTTGTGTGTAATATATGCACAATTATTTTTTATTAAATATATTTTATTTTATTATTTATTTTTTTATTCATTTTATTTACACTTTATATTTTTTTTACTTTTTTTTAAATCCCATGAAGAGAGAACTGTTACATTTTTTTTTAACACTTAGTCATGTATTAGCATATTCATATATGCTAACAAATTATAATCTGTGTCTGACACAGGCAGTGATCAGGACAGCACACAGTGTGTCCTGGTCACTGGCTTCATACACAGACAGCTATGGGGACTGTGCAGCCGTCACCCAGGCTCTGTCGGGTCACCGGCTGTTGCAATCACCCGACAGAGCAGGGGAACCCTTTGATTGCGCTGCAGTAATGCACCACCACAATCAAAGGGTTAAAGCACCGGGTTGTGGAGGTTTCCCCCGTTACCCAGTGCTCGCAGGAGATGCTCTGGGATCAGGGCTGTGTAGTACAGCCCCAATCTCAGCGCAGCTGTAGTGCCGGGCACCGCAAACCCCGAAGTCTACAACGACACCAAAAGACGTCGCTGTAGACAAACGACCCGCACCAACCGACGTCAAAAGACGGTGCGCGGTCGTTAATCACTTGTTATCAATGTTTTTGAAGGGCTGGATGAACAAAATACAGCAATTCTGGCACTTTTTTTAATTTTTATTTTTTCACAGAGGTCACCGTGCAGTATGAATGACATGTTAGTTTTTCTCTGTGGGACAATGTTATTACAGCAATACCAAATTTAAATAGTTTTTTTTTATGTTTAAACACTTTTGCAAAAAAAGTGTTTTTATTGTGTAAAACTATATTTATACATAGTTCTCTTCTAATAGCCATAACTTTTATTTTTCTGTGTAAGGGATTTTTTTTTCCGGAGCAAAATGAGAATTTAATTGGTGTCACTTTAGCAGTTATATATCTTTTTGATCGCTTTTTATTTCATTTAAGGGCTGTGTATGGGTTTTATTTTATTTATTTGTGTTTTTGCATTTTTTTTAACTTTCAGTTTCTATTACATTACAATACTGTACTGTTACATATAGTAGTTGTTAATCACCATGCCTGGTCGTGGTGGCATCACAGGCAACCGGTAGTTTTGTTGGGTTAAAAAAAAGAAGCTATCATCACCCCACAATCGTGTCTATGGGGTGCCAATGGAGACAGAGCTCCCTCCTCCCTCTGTCTTTCTTTTAGCTGCCATGGACATGATTGTCCATGCCATCCGACATTGCCCCGCGTAATATATACTGGTTCCAACTCCGATCCAAGGGAAACCGTACAATCCTTGTGAAGTACCCATACATCAATTTGTAGGAACACCTTTTCACCTTGTGGGTAAGGAGTTAATCACTTCACAGGTGCAGTCAATAATGCTATGATTAAGGGCACTTATTGCCTGAAATGTATGAGCGATTACTTGTCTATTTACTGCTTACTTTAAGAATATGGAATAAAATGCTACATTTTATGAAAACGCTGGATCAAGCCTTTCTTTTTTTTTTTTAATAAATTGGGACCCCAACCTTACAGTTTCAAAAATATAAAGGTGGGGCTGGTCCATGGACAGATTCCCATGCCTTCAAAAATAGACAGATTTTCTGTCAGACAGTGTGTAAAGTATGTGAGGGAGTTAAGTCAAGTGAGAGAGTTCAAGTGAGAGAGTTCTTGGCCTGTGTAACAAGCCACCAATGGTACAGTAGTAACTGCATCAGATAGCTGAGACAACTGGCTTGGCTGACCAAGATTTTGAGGAGAAGTGGTCGTAAATTACTGTGGGTCTGGGGGATTGTTACTGCCAATTTTTTTCAGTGACAAAAGGTGTGTCCCTGGAGACAGCTGGTACAGGAGTATAACATCCGTGACATCTGTTGCTTTGGTATCATCCGTGAAAGCAGTGATGTTTTGAAAACGAGACCCTGTACATAAGTGAATCGTTTTTGTTTAAAATGAGTAGCAAGATACAATCTTAAAATGTAGAGTATTTTAAAGGTTTTTGTTGCCAAGTTCTGACACAGATGATAAAGACCTATTGAATGTGTTTGACAAGTCAAAACCACCAGCTAATACCAGTTTTAAGAACTCAATGAATATTGCCACGATCTGTCATCTGTTCTGTTTACTCCAACCACAAAGCTTTCGGTTCCTCTTCAGCATAAAAGCCTGCTTGAGTTTGTCTACAATGAATGTCTGTCCAAGTTATTTGCTGCACCATCTTATCAATGAAGCAGTCACTACCAGGGCCCTCATCTTAGCAACAGCAGCCCACAGGGGTCAGCATCACTACAATATCCCTTGTCCACCCTTACAAATCCATTATATAGTGCACATTTGCTGTAGGCAATATATACATTCAGTCCTGCAGTCTTCTTCTTCTATCCATTCAGTTATGGCCAACCCTTGAGTAGCATTAGTGCTATAAGTAAGGGCCATTTGATAGCCTGAAATGCATGATAGCTGTTTTTATCTTGTTTTTATGTCTGTTGGAAACAATCTGCTATTTGGAATAAAGTTTCAAGATTTCAAAGGAAAGCCGGATTCCTCTCTCTCATTTGCCTTTGTAGGTGTGATGCAGTTAACACACTATCTGTGAATTCCTGGACTGACTTTAGGTGAGCTGGATCTCTATGTATGTTTGCACAATCCTTGGAATAGATCATTTTTTGTCTGGTAGTCTACCTTCTTGGGATAATTCCAAGTTTATACATCTTTGTTGGTGGTCACCTGAGCAAATGGCTGTGATCAGTCTTTGTTTGGTGGTGACTGAGATATTCTTGCACTCCAATATTTGGTCCATTCTTATGATGGCTGCATGCCCCATTGCTAATTTACTTCTGTGGCTTCTCGATCGTCACAGAGAGACCTAATTAACTTGATAAGGCTGGCGGTACTCCTCCCGCATATAGTGCTTCCTAAAGCTTTCTATGGTAAACATAGTCAAAAGCCTTGGTGTATTTGAAGAAGCAAAGTAAAGCTTCTTTGGGTACTTTCTCATGTTTTCTATGATCCACCTCAAGTGTGCAATGTCTGTCCTTACAGAAACCATTTTGGGCATCAGGAAATTTTTTATCAACAATGTTTCCCAAGCACTTCTAGATAATCTTTAGAAGCCCCTTGCTGATGTCGGAGATTAAAGTGATTGTTCTATGGTTGACACAATCTCTGGTAATGAAAACTGATCCTTTCCAGTCCATGAGCTATGTGCAAGTCCTCCAGATCTTCTGGTACATTGTAGTCAGTATAGTTATTGGGACTGGTTGAGCAGCTCTGCAGGGATTCCATTGATATGTTGTTTGGTACTTGTCTCTCCCCTAATCCACTTCACTTTCTACTTTGCTACTTTCATTACCATCATGATCTTTGATGGTTGCTTGGTGCGCTGAAAAAGGTTTCTTCACTTGTTTCACAATGGCAAATACTTTCCTGGCCCTTCTTACATAATAATAAGGGGAAATATGTTACTCACCTCAGATCCATGTTGAAGCAGGTATCCTGCTGTATAGAGAGCAGGCTTCTTTACGTTTCATGCACTGAGCATTTAGTAGGTAGTTCTTTTCTTTCCTGGTTTCTCTTTTGAAATCGGCATTGTCACCTCTCCTCATTCAGTGCTCATTTAGGGAAGTCCAGATGCAGAGGTGCTGGGTGAAGAAGCTGTTGATGATTCTAAGCTTGCTCTCCTGGCAGAATTGCACAAGGCAGTCCCCAGCTTGATTCCTTTTTACTTGACTGTGTCTGCTGGCCATACCGTGTCTGTTCCTCCATACTCTTGTTCTCCAACTTTGGCATTGTAGTCACCTAGAATGTAGATTATGTATTTTTTTGTATTTTGAACATACAGTTGAAACCAGGAGTTTGCATACACTATATAAAAAGTCACACAACGGGGGTGGGGGGGGGGGGGGGAGTCGTGAGGTCTGAGCCCCGGCATGGGCGGTGTGCTAGACGTGCAGTGAGGGAGCTCGGAGGGAATTGTGCCTATAACGGCTCAAATAAGCCTATTTTTTGTCTCATAACTCCTATATATCTGGAGCATCTGATCCTGACCATCACGGGCAATCGTTGGTTACATTCTGTGGAGAAAACGAGGTGAAGAGAGAAGGGATCCGTTACCCCGACGGAGTCTGCCTGCGGCCACCGCCGCCATCTCAGGAAAAGAAGACAGACCGGCTGTAATAGGATTTGTCACCGCGACAACCTACCTCCTGGTCACCCCGGCTACAACCTCCTGAAGCCGCGACAATCGCGTGTTTGCTTGTCCGGCGACACCGCCAGAAGAGGACCGCGCTGCCGCCGGAACGCGGGCAGGGCCACAAAGGATGAGCGCCGCATCTTCTCCTCGTTTCCCCCCCACGCTGGACCCAGCTGCTATTAGCGAGATAGTGGTGAAACCCTTGAAGACAGCAGAGGATAATTACCTGCTCCAAAGTCCTGGGTTCAGCGGCGTACGTCCCACGGGAGCAAGCGGAGACCTGACCCGTGAGCAGAGAGACTCCCCGGTGAGTGGCGGGAAATCTCAAGGAGGCGGTTGGAGCCATTCTTGGCGATACGCGCTTATAAACGGGGGACAGCGTATAATGTAGTAACTCATGCCCTGCATTTGCCTTATTGCAAGGGAGACCAGGATAACTACCTCAGGCAGCTGATGCAACTTATACATTCAATATTTGCGGTGCACGGGTGACTGGCATCCTGTTCTGAGAGTGCTACACTACCACCTGAAACATCAGGCAGCACAGCATAAAAAGGGACATAAACAACAAACCTGACTACTCCTCTCTGCATTGATTTTCTTACAAGGGAGCAACAGGAATAATTATATTAGAAAGTTACCGCCGCATATACAACCAACACTTGTGATTACAGGTGGACTAGCAACCCGACTAGAGGGAGCTGCAGAGCCCCCAGAAAACAAAAAACAAATAACAGCATATATCAGATTTCCGGCCCACAATTTGAGCCTCATCTTCCCTGTACCATCCCCCGCTGTAAGCAATTGCGGCATAGCTACAGAGATCATTTAGACTGTTATCGTGACCCTCAGGACTCACACTATATATTAGCAGCTTCTCTGCCCAACTGGTCCTAAAATTAACCACAGTTGTTGTTCTGAACTGTCACCCTTGTGCGTTTCACAATCCATTGAGCATCTCCTGTGTAAGAGCAAGAATCTCTGAGAGACTCAGGCGCCATTTTCCGCCATAGTATTACTCACAGTGTCAGAAACATCTCTGCTCCCACTCTATATTGTTCTTAAGAAGAAGTACTGCACACCAAACCCGACACCCAACAGGGGGGGGGGGGGGGGGGCCCACCACAGTATCAACGCTCTACGCTGAGACCATCTGACCCCCTAAACGGTGGAAATTTCTAAAAGGAACAGACACCATATAGGCCAACATAACATTAGCTGTGACAACAGTTCTCTCGCTCCCAGCCTATCCTGGCCTTGATCGAGGAATCTGCAGACAAAGCTTTTTGGCTACCTTGACGGCAACAACTATAATACTCCTCCAACTCCCACCTTATTCTATACTTCAGCTAGAGAATAACGAATAAACTGATAGTCACAGTTGACCTTCTAAAATATAGTTGTCCTGTACCTGTAATATCCGGCAGAAACTAAAGCTGCCTCAGTGGCAAAATATTACTTTTCTATCCCGACAACAACACAATTTGGCACCTCTCCCTATAGCTAAATACTCTCTTGAAAAATTACTCACCAAGCCATTAACTGTGCATGACCAATAGTGAACACAGTAGCACAAGACCCAGATAAATCCTGTAAGGACCCCCTCTGAAACCTGTATTACTATATTTATACATCCAGGATAAACGGGCCTATCATATTTCTTAAAGAACTAGTTCTGCTCAACTACCTTCAGGAAATTCCTTACTTATAGATTTTCTCGTTGCAGAGAAGTAGAAGCAAACAAAAGAAAAAATGTAAAAAAAAATCAGTTCATGGGCGGGGGAGGAAAATTCTAAAAGAAACAAGTCTCAACCCACGAAGCTAACTGAATTTTTTCAAACCCCATCAACTCGATCCCAAGGCAGAGAGAGACGTAATCTATCTCCTCCCCTTTCTCAAGCTTCATCCAGACACGACTCAATCGACATGGATCATCGAAATGTCTCCGAATCCTTCTGCACATCAGAACAGACCCTCCAACGTGCTTGTTACCCAAACCCCTCATCATTTAGGTATCTTACAAAATGACTTTAAACAGATGATAACAGAATTCAAATTGGATATGCAAGCGATTGTATATAGAAGAACATGTGGCGGAGAAGAAAATGGGTGAATTTGCAAAATCACACAATATGTTGATTGACGCCAATGCGGCATTAGAGGAAGAGGTCCAAAAGCTATCATCAAAAGTATTAGACCTAGAGGATCGCTCACGCCGCAACAATATCCGATTGCGAGGCATCCCTGAATCGATTTCCCCAGATACCTTATCTCAATTTCTCGTAGATCTCATGGCCTTGGTTCTCACTGATGCATCTGTACAAGACCTAATGGTGGATCGTATACATAGGCTGCCGAAGCCGAAACACCTGGCCACTTCAGTGCCTCGTGATGTAATAGCGAGAATACACTTCTTCAAGACTAAAGAAAATTTTCTTAAAGCTATCAGAGGTTCTTTAGAGCTACCCGAGAGATTCAAGAACATCTCGATTTATCCCGACCTCTCGGCAGGCACGATGCTTAGAAGAAAGGAATTCGCCCCGGCAACAAAAATCTTAAGAGAAAACAACATTCACATACCATGGGTTTCCCGGGTTAAGTGAGTTTCTCACAAGGACTCTTCTACAGTGGTCTGCCTTAATCCTTCCTAAGCCAAGGATGTCCTACTATCTTGGGGCCTGATCTCCACACCGTCTAATTCTCCACCAAGAAAGGATGATGGTAGACCCGGTCCAATTACACCTTTGTGGTCAGATCCTGCACGTCGCTCTAGATCTAAACAAAATGACTGATCAAACCCAGAGGCAAAGAAGTCATCATTCCCTCAATAGTTCCTGATGGAATTTTTTTTCTTTTTTTTTGACTGCCCGAGTGCCCTTTACTCACAGACTCTCTTCTGACCTTGCAGGCTTCACGCAAGGACTCTTCCCCATTTTTTAGCCTCCCACTACGGGATGCAAATCTTGTTTTAGGTCATGGATGTTCCCACTCGACCTATTGTTGTTATCTATGTTTATAGGTTTTTTGCCATAGCATCCAAGTCCTACATTCTTGATGAGAATTGCGCTCCGTATCTTAACAGATTGAGGTTTCTAACTAGTTTTCCTAATGATTATCATGGAGATTAAGGTCATGTCCTATAATGTTAATGGCCTCAACTCTCCGCATAAGAGGGTCGGGTTATGGAAGGAAGTGGTAAATCTAAAGTTGACATATTGTGCTTACAAGAGACGCACCTAAAATCTAATGATCTATTCCGCCTGAAGCATAAAAGCTTCCCTCACTCTATCTTTGCTACACCGGCCAAAAAAATGCTGTGGTAGTTGCATAGTAGCAATTTCTGATACGGATACATTGCATTTACGCTCCTTCATTCCATAACCGACCGAAGGGAGTATTAATTATTATTCAATGTGAACTAAACTCTATCCCAGTATACTTTGTTAAAATGTATGCTCCTAATGTTAGGAAGGTAGCTTTTTAATTAACAAACTCTTTGCTAAAGCAAGAAAGTTCTCCAATGGTAAAATTGGTAATCATGTGGGGATTTATAAATGTGGTTATTGATAAACAGATTAGATTAATCAAACAGATGGATCTCATTACGCCCTGATCTTAAAGACCCTTTTAGGATGGAGAGAGTATGCATGACCCTTGGAGATAACCTGCCCCCAAAAACGGCAGAGGAAAAAGACGTCCCTTTTACTCCCCACTTCCAAATAAATACCCATTCACGAATTGATTATTTTCTAGTTGAAGAAGGAAGCTCTTCAAAATATTCTTAATGCAGATATAGGGTCGCTTCCGTGGGTCGGATACGCACCTGTTTTCCTAAACCCTTGCAGATAAAAATCCTGCCACCACGACACAGCCTCCTGGAGAATTAATCATTTTTTGCTCAAAATCTCCTAAAATAGTAGATGAAATTCAAAAAGCATATCACGGATTATTTTTTCTTAATACCCCTTCTGCTCCATCAGCAGGGGGAAAAAAAACCTTTTATGGTGCGCTCACAAAGCTGTAATTAGAGGCATTGTTTCAAAATTTCAGCAAGTGATAAACGCAAAAGAGAAGGTACATTAAAACTGCTCTAATAAAGAACCTCGTATCTCTGGTATATAGCAATTTAACAGTAGCACCCACTCCCCAGACAACCAAAGAAAAGTTAACAACATGTAGGAAAGACAACTTCATAACTATTACATTCAATAATTACGAAGCTACTTTGGTCAGACTATAAATGGAACTTTTTATTTTACAAGGGTGATCGCCCATCCTAAGTTGTTAGCCTAAAAGAGTTAAAAAACCCTACAAGCAAAATCTAGGGATCTCTCATATTACAAAAAACCTGACAAACTCTAAAAATCTATATCCCCAACTCATAGCAGAAGCCTTTGCAAAGTAACTACCATACTTATACAATTAAATGATGACCCACTCACTCCCAAAGGTCTAAAGAGTAATTCAATTCTTTCTTAAGTAAGTAAACTACCCCTTTGACGACAGCCCAACCGATCTACTGAATGCCCAATAGATTGGAGAAGTAGAGGCAACTTTAGGTTTTCTAAACTTAACAAAGCTCCTGGCCCAACGGCTTTTCAAATGGTTTTAAATATTCCTTACTCTCTCGCCCTCATATTGCTTCTTTTCCCAAATGATAATAAAAAAAAGGATCTCCCCCCCAAAAAATGCCAGGGCCAACGTGCCACTATTCCGAAGCCGGGAAAATTCTCCTGATCAAGTTTCCAACTAAGACCTATACACTAAAATTGCGATATTAAATTATTCGCCAAAATTTTGAAACCCAACTTAAGCAATTTTCTCCCGCAGATTAATAAATAAAGATCAAGTGGGTTTTTGATAAAAGGCGCCAGGCGGGGAGGCAAAAAAAAAAAAGAGTACTAGATGTGATCCAAAAATTATTTAGAAAAAAATCCCCTCCTCTACTTATTGGACGCAGAAAAGGGCCTTGACCGACTAAATTGGGTTTCAAAAAAGGGGGCCCTTGATGAATTTTGGGTTTCAAGGCCCGATTTTTAATGCTATATTTATTGATCTCCCCCTCAGCAGGGTTTTGCTCTGGTTTTTGCTATGCGGCTTCTCTATTTAAGGGTACCGTCAAGGATGTCCATTTCCCTTTTATCTTCTTTATTGTAGGGAAACCTCTTTTGGAATGATTAACAATTAACTTGTTTTCAGGATCCCCACTTTTGGGCACCGCAAAAATCAGTTTGTTTGCGGATGATGTTTTAATCTTTTTTAAAACCCCGGGGAAAATTCCCCCTTCACCCCTAATGCAGATATTAGTTTCTTCTCCTTGTTTCTTTTTACAAATTAAACAAGACGAAAATCCGTAACCCTACCGCTCCCTATTACCACAGACCAAAAACCCTTACTACCCCAATGGAGATTCAAAAGGTCTGAATCCTCTATTCCCTATTTAGGGTGAAAATTACCCCCTCTTTGATTTTACAATCACAAGTAATTAAAACTAACTTTATGATACCAACAAAGAAGTGAACCGTTATCTCAGAACGGTTTCTTGGTTAGCAGGGTAAACATTCCCAAAAATGTTGTTATTTCCCTGGGTTTCCTATACGTTCACGCTCTCTTCCATTCTTTTTTTTCCCAAAATCAGTAAACCCCAAATTGCAATCTTATTCATAAAATTTTTATTGGGACCAAAAAAAACCTAGATGTAGAGGCAGCCCACTTGTTCCCAGAAAAGAAGGGGGGCTATCGGTACCTAACTAAAAATTTCCCAATATTGCTTCTGTGCTTGAACCCTTTACAAACTTTTGGACCGCACCCCGATCATCATTGGTCTCAGATTGAAAATTCCCCCGCTTTCCCCCACACGGTTAAAGACTCCTGATAGGGACTATTTAAAATCTTAAATATGAAGTCCCTTCCCCCCCCCCCTCCAAAAAATGCTCTCCAAGCCTGGGGAAAACATTTATCAAAACCCAAGAATTTGGGTTTTTTTTCTCAAAAAACGATTTTTACACTGTCTTTACTATCTCTGGGACCACACCTATGCAGAAAAAGGGTGACAGAAGGTACACATCTTTCAAGTTTTTATGAAAAGAAATGCCTCAAACCCTTTTTTTAACCCGATGAAATTATAATTAGATCGGTCTAATTTCTACAAATATTTACAGATCTGACATGCACTCCAGAGTTGGGCCCCGGGCCCAAAAAAAACTAATCCAAAACCCCTTACTAAACCTCTTTTAAAAGGAAAAAAGTTTTTTGAGGGTCTACAATAATATACAATTCATTATTACATGCCAATTTCCACCCCAAACCAAGCTATATCAGAAAATGGGAAGAAGACCTGTCTGACTCGTTTTCTTCTGACAGTGGGCTTGGGTAGTACCCCCCATTAAACACCCAAATGTAAAATCATTTAGAAATAAGAAAAAAAAAATTTACCGAGATGTACTCCCCCCTGCCCCAACAGCCCATTTTTACCCCAGAGGGTCGGCCCTTTGTTGGGGAGGCTGGGCCTTATTTTGGGAAAATTACTGCATATGTGGTGGAGTGCCCACTTCTCTCGCTCTGGGTCAAGTCAAGAGTTAATGTCTAACCTTTTATTTTTGTTTTAAACCCTTTCCCGGCCCCGCCTTATAGATATAAATCTTGAAAAATTTCCCATTTCCTATTAAAACAGTTCCTTCATATCTTATAGCCCCCAATAACTATCGCCAACCCCTGGAAAAAACAAATACCTTTCCCATTAAAGAAATCATAAACAAGTTAATTACCCCAATTTAAATGCGAAACCCTCTGGTGGTTTTTCCCCCCCTAGGGTCCCAAAAAATTTGAGAGGGTGGGGACTGGACAATCATCCATTTCGAACCCTCTTTAAGCCCTATCTTAATCCTAAAGCCTCGCCAGCCCCTGACTACCCATCTTTAGGGAACCTGTTATAAAAAAAGTATTGAATTTTTTCATGTCTTCCTTTTACTGTATTATCTTATCTTTATTTCCCAAACTTTGTATTTTTTTAAGTATTCTGAACCTTAGTCATGAAAAAATTGTCTATGGCAAAGTTTGTATTTTTGTGTTATGTTAATGTCATGATTGAATATAAAATTATAAAATTTTCAATAAAAGGTTCATGTTTAAAAAAAAAAAAAAAATAAAGATATTCCACTACAATGTCTACACTAAGTCTTGGTGAACTTTATCCAGTGTTCTTTATAGATAGAGCTTGTCTGTGTTCGCCCGCGGGCCCCCCCCCCTGCTTCCCCCGCCGTGAATTTACAGCGGTAGATTCTCCTTTAAAATTCTCTACCTAACTACATAGAATCTTCAAATCTCTAATATAACTAAATTGGAAGGATCACAGCTAATAGTAGAGGTTTCTCTGTGCAGAAATAGACTAATTTCGCTGAGCTGTTTGGCCACAGGCAGAGCGCAGGTCCTATCCCTATGAGACGCTGAGAGACATGAGGCTGAAACAGGAAACGGCTGTTCTATGTAAAACGAGGTAATGTGATTTTTCCAGCCAATCGCAACCATACACAATCCCAGTCATGACGTCGCACACACATCTCACCCTAACTCTATTCTGTAATCTGATTTGCTGGCCGCCAAAAATTACAGGAAGCGCCGAAAAAGGCGCAATCTTAATAGATAATGCTCAGATTTTAACCTTAATTATCGCATGATCTGGAAATTTCGTCACCTTTAAAACCTTGGGCCGATTTCAACTTTGTCGATATAAAAATCGCTCAACACTCGACATAACAGACTCTTTTTACCTCTTTATCTAGGTAGGTGAATTAAACAAGGTTTACCGTTATTTCCATTATAGTTTACCCTTGCATTTGATGTGTCAGACCCAATGACAAACATTTTAAAGCATTATTATGTATAAGCAATTAAATGATTAATAAAAATAAAATTATATTTTGTTAAAAATAATTGAAAAATTAAAAAAACACAACTGTAATGTGATGTAGAATACATCTATCATGTTGTCTATAAACCACTGTGCATGCTCTCAAAAACTGCCAAAAATGAAAAAAAAATTATAGTGGTTTTATTATTTCCGCCCTCCCCATTACCGTCATTATAAAAAAAAAAAAAAACAATAAAGTTGAGTTACATGGCTATTTCAACAAGGAAATAAAAAGTTGTACGTCTTGTGATAAAAGTGCTGTGATAAAAAAAGTAAAAACAATGCTTGCATTTTGAAGCCCTTCAATAGGTCAGGCAAAGAAGAGGTATAACATAAGTCAATATAGAAGAAAACATAATTTTAAGTAATTTAAAGTAATTTTAATTTTTTTGTAGAGTGAAAAAAAAATGTTCATACATTTTTGATTACGTGTGTCCCTCCTTAATGCTGCTAATAATCTGAACTGTTAACAGCAAGCTCTGGTCATAACCAGTCTCCTTCCTCATCTGGCAACTGACAATACAGTCCCTTTTTTACTGCCCCTGATAAATAAGATTCCACTTATGCTACCATGCAACTGCAGAGATTCCAGCCTTTCCCTTAGAAGCAGGGCTATATGCTAATTCTGTTGGCTCCTCTGCATTAAACAGAAGATTACTGTATAGATAACTAACTTTGAGGGGAGTTACTGAGCATGTGTGTCCACCAACTCTTAGGTCATTATCTGGATATACACATTGCTATACAAATTAAACAACATGGACAACATGTATGTACGGGGCTGCACCAGTAGTCTAGTATTCTTTCAACCTAAAAACTGGCACAGCCCTGTTTTTAAGATGTATGAGCAGATGCAAACCAACATTAGGCACATTTTGCGGCACCGACAGCACTTTGTAATGCGCCTAAGATGTGGGAGCATTCTGGAGGCGTGTCGCACCGTATGATTCTGCACATTTATGACTGGAGGATGGCAAAACTTGGCACATTACTACTGGAACAGGCATACCAAGTTAAAAGTGGTTTACCTGAGCCCGAGTTGTCGTAGTGGAACTAGAAAGTGCCAAATCTGTGATCCAGAGTAGGAGTTTCATACATTCAGGTGCATTCTACACTGTTTTAAAGCTATTTAGAACTGACCTCTTTGTGCCTAGATCATACACGTCGCCCTATATGTTTATTTGCGTATCATAATTCTACATTGGATGATTTATAATAGCTTGTAACTGGAAAAAATGTTCATATCTTATTATTCATAAAATTAATATGATTTGTAATAGTGGAACCAACACCTTTTACGGGTCAAATTGACATTATCACTACTAACAATGATACGCTATGCGCCTAAATTATGCAATGTGCCTAGATAGGAGCATCAATTTTACAGTGCAAGCTATACCAGATGTCAGATTTTTGACAAGTTAGTTCGTTCAGGCGCACTTTACACTGATTTAATGTGTCTTAAAACTAGCATGGCGGCGCGTCTTCTTGGACTTGTCGCCCAATGTTTCCCTTTTCATTTTGGTCATTTTTATATGGGTTATGGTTATTTAAGGTCATAGAGGGCAGAATAAAAGTTGCGGTTTGTCATGTCATTTTTTTTGTGTGTGTATCTGTTTTATTTATTTTATTGAGCCCCCATAAGTTCAGAAAAAGACCTTTGGGAACATTTTACAACACATTTTATTTAATGATTTCTCAAGTAACTCAGGCTTTTATGTTAGTCTCAGTAATATGAGGGAAACAGACCCAAGACCTGATTCCAGAGCTGATCTTAATCTGTTAATGCCCAGAAGTTCTACAGTTACCCAACCATTTCCGGGAATGGAAGCAGACAGTCTAAAAACTGCCTACTATACTGTATAGACTGCACTTATTAAGCACCATGATTACTACAGAATGATCAGAAAGGCAGTGAAGATGACAAACTGTTCCTGACTTTTCTCTGGAGATTCTGGTTGATAACCTTCTACTGCTACAATTGCTCGATTTACATGCAGCTTCAGATTTTGTAAACATTTTCAGGAATGACCTTGCAGAGTCACTTGTGGACCATTTGGATATGTATAGTCTATGGGCAACCCACAAGTGGTTAACACAGTTGTTTTTCTATTACTTCCCAATCCAGAATTCAAAGAGTCCCTTAACTATACATTTAGTAAGTAGCAATAATAGAAATAAGTGAGTGTGTAAAAACACAAACTCAGACTTTACAGAGAACCAAACTAATAAATAATGCCCTGATCACATGAGTTTACAATCTGTGAAGTAGAGGTAAAGCAGCAGGTAAAAGTTCAAACTTTTATAGAGAAGAACAAGGCTGTAAACAAAAAGCAGCATGAACCACTCAAGCAGTCATTGGCTGTATGTACAGATATAAATTGCATGGAGTGCGAAGTGTACTGGTAAATACAGCATTTGGGGAATAGGGTAGAAGAGGACAGTAAACAGAGAAGAGTTGGATTAGGAAATGAGAAAGACTTGCCTGAAAATGTGTTTATAGTGCACACGTCTAATTATGGATGTTGAGAATCAATTTGTCTAGGGTGATAGCTAGAGATGGGCGAATTTCCCGAAATTCGTTTCGTTCACTTCGCCGAACTTCTCGGCAAAAAATAACTTTGTTCCGAATTAATTTGGCATGAATCACGTTAAAAAACAGCTAATTCCAGGCTGCACAGAGCCTGCAGGGTGCTGTAGAACGTTGTGCCATGATTAAATATGCAGAGGGAGCTTGGTTTGGTCTACATACAATGTTGTGTTTTAGTATGACACGCACAATGACTGCCGCCGCTCTTAGAATCGCTTCACTATAAAATTCCCTGGGCACTTAAGAGGGCAAAACTGACCAAAAAACTGAAGCGGGAATGTTGCCTGATAAAGTCATGCCAGAGAAAGCTGGAAAAAAACAAGCTGAGAGCTCAGGTGGCAACATTAGTGACAGAGTGTGGAGGTGACGGCGGCAGCCACAGCAGCATGGGGTCAGAAAATGGCACAATGACATTCTGGAGGTGGCAAAAACAGGAATGGGTCACAGAGGGGCACAAGGGAAAGGTGTGGGGGTCACGGAAAAAAACAGCATGAGGTCAAAACAGGGGCACAAGGGACAGAGGTGTGTGGGTTTCATGGCATCAGCCACAGCAGCAGGAGGGGGTCGACAGTGGGAAAAATAAACAAAAGTGTGTGGGTCACGGAAGCAGCCACAGCGCAGCATGGGGTTTAGACGGGTGGCCCCAATGACACAGTGTTTTTGGTCACGGCAGAAAACCCACAGCGCAGCATGAGGCCCAAGCAGTGGCACAATGACCAGTATGGAGGTAACGGCGCAGCCATGGGAAAGCATTGGGTCAAAAAGGGGCACAATGACATTCTGGAGGGTGGCAAAAAAGGATTTGGAACATGGGGGAAAACTTTTGACAGGGGGGGGGGGGTAGGGAGAAGCTACAGCGGGCAGCATGGGGGTGGGCAGGGGGAACAATGACATTCTGGGGGGTTTGGCAAAAAGGATTTAGGCCACAGGATTTGGGAAAAAGGGACACAGTGTGGGGGGTAAACCCCCAGCAGAAACAGCAGCAGCATGAGGTCAGACGGGGCACAATGACAGAGTGTGGAGGTGGGGGGCCCAATCCCCAGCCCCGGGTTTAAAGATGGTTGGGGGGCCGGGATGGAGAAACTGTCAGCAGATGTGTGGATAGGCGGGTGGCGGGCATCAGAATATTTGGCTGAGGCAGGTAGTTTAAACCCCGGACTCATTTTTCACATTTTTGGGTGGGGCGTCTTGGCTGATGTAGTCTGACGCCTAAGGCTTTGGTGGGGGGAAAAAATTTTTCCCCGGGCCGATCCCGCCTGATTCCCTTTTGACAAAAGGTCAGTCGTTCCACATTTCCCCTGGACAAGCGGGCTCTCCCCTTGGGGGGAACCCATGGCCCCCCCCCGCACTGAAAACCCGCTCTGATGCCACACTACTGGCCGGGCGGACAGCTTCTCCCCCTGGGAAAATGGCAAGTTGGGGGGGGCCAAAAAACATCCCAAATTTGGCTGCCCCAGTGTCCAGGGGATTTCTAAACTGGGGTGGCAGAGTGTGTCCCAAATAGGCCACCCAATGTTGGTTTTAGGGGACTGCTCCAGGTCCTGCTGTGTGTGGCCCACTACCCCCCCTCATAGGCGGGGGGAAGGAAGCTTTCTCATCGTGACTCCAGACTTTGGTTACTGTGATGGAGTGGGACTGCTTACCCCCCGCCTCCCCCCGCCCGCCCCCGGGGGGTAGTACGGCGCTGAGGAAAACCCCCGGGAAAACCTGTCAGGGAGGGAAGGGTGCCCACTAGGGCAGCGGCCCACTGATTTTGGGATTTTTCCCCATAGTATTTGGTTTTGTCCTCCCCTCAATGCTGGGAAAAAAAGGCCCCCCATTTTGGACCAGGTAGCGAGGGGGCCCAAAAGGGTGGAAAAGCCAAAAAAGTCATCCCCCTGCCGGATGCTGACTATTGGCTGTAACTAGCCCGGCAAATAAGGGATGCTGCCGGGGGGGGGTCAAACTGCAAAAAGGGGGACTCCGAGGGGGTCCTGCCTAATTTCCACGTATACGGGCCCAAAGGGGTTGGGGGTCATCTGCCTCGTCTTTTCCCCATCTCCATCCCCCCTTTCAGCTGCTCCCGTCCTCCTCTCTTGTCACCTGGGTTTGAAAAAAAACCCAAAAATTTCACCAAAACAAAAGCTTCCTGCTCCAAAGTCCTCCCCCCTTTCCCCCTCCAAATTTTAGTCCCCCCCCGGATTGTGGGGCCCCGAGATGTAGTTTGCCCGTCTCCCCGTCCCCCGCCCAGACAGATTTTTTTAGCATCTGTTCCAGGACATAAGCAGTGGAATGACTTTATTCATCCCGTATCCTGGCCGGGGGGGGGTGAAAAATAACGTCGCCTCCTTGAATGGCCTCAACAAACGGCAGGTTTCACGCATGAGCTGCCATGGCTGACAAAAAAGTTACACGGGGGGAGTATTTTGGTCTGCCTGGTTTCATCAAAAAAATCTTTAAATTGGCCTTTTTTGGTTCATACAGTCGGCCCAAACAGTGCAGGGGGGAATTTCCAAGGGTGGAAAAAATCGCATTTCAGAGTGTTTTTGGGGGGGGCCCCCCGTTTGCCGCTGCAACTCGAGGGGGTTTTCCCTGGTTTTTGTAGGGAAGGATAAAGTGCATGACATTTTCCTGGCCATTTTCAGAATTTTTCTAAAGAGTGGGTGGAAGACTTCAGGAACCTTTTCAAAACCCAGATTAAAACCACGTGCGCCCATGAGGGGCCCTTTTGGGGGGCACCATCCCTCCTCGGTGCAGCGCGGACCCCATTTTCCTCCCCATTTCCCCGCCCCCAAAAAGGGTTCCCAAATTTTTGGGGTTGGCGCAGGGGAAAGCCACACATCGATTTCTTCCCTGCATGACGCGGGGCTTTTCCTCCCCTGGGGTGATTTTTCACCGAGGCAAGCCCCGGGTGTAGAACTGCGTGACACCCCTGTGCCCCACACATGTGGTATGATGGAGCAGTACTTGTGGAGGTTTAGATGGGTGGTTTGGGGGGGGGGGAGGAGGAGGCGGACATTGGCGCAGGAGCAGCAGTTTGACATGGAGGAGAAAGCGGGGTCCCCCTGTCCAAAATTGTTTGGGGTGCCTGGGCCCGGAAGCACATTGACACAGTGGGGCCCTAAAAGACATGTACTGGCCCCGACCGTAGTTTCCCGCTCCCGACGTCCGCGCTGCCGTGGGACCTTGGAACTAAACCCATAAGTCAAGGGAAATTTAAACCCCCTTCTGTTTTACATATTTTTTGAAGTTTTGGTTTCTCTTTTTGGGAAAAGAAATTACGGCTTTTCCCCAATCTCCATTTTGGTTCGGGAAAGACATTAGTTCTTTGAATGGTGCAGAGTCCCCCCCATTTGGGGAAAAGGGGGGGACTGCAGTTCCCAAAAAATTGGACAGGGCACGGTCAGCTGCTGCACCCTTAGGATGGTTTGGGGCGCCCTACTGTTGTCTGGTTGCACTCGCCTCGCTGAAGGTCTGCTGGGCCATGAAATAGCGAGGAGAAAGGGGCATATGGACCCGGGGGATGATGTCAAAGAGAAACAGCCCCCCTTTTTGCAGAGATGGTGGAGCCTTGAAATGGTGCCCCGGCATGCGTGCCACTGGGCGCTTTCTTTTGCTGTTGCTTTGGGGGGCGGATGGGGCCCACCAAAATTGAGCCACGTTTTTTCCCCGGCCACGGATGGTGACGCTGTTGTGTTGACGCAGGGCCGTGG
>JAODAL010045286.1:0-32081 GCA_025379985.1 Phyllomedusa bahiana | reverse complement strand
CCTTTTGGTGATTAATGTGTCCTTCTCTTCCTCCATCCTTGTCCTTCTTGTCTGTCCTCTCTCCTTGGCCTTGTTTCTGGCTCCATTCTCCAGCAGGCAGCATTCTCGACCCCTACATCTCTTCCCTCACTCCTTGTATCTGCGTCCTCCCACCATAGCTCTCCATTCCCCGTTTCCCGTCCTTCCCAGTCCTCCCAGTCTGTTTCTTCAGGTGGAGGTATGAGGCTCGAGGCGGTCATGGAAAACCTACAGCGGCAACAGGCTGCTCGATTGGCCTTAGAAGAGAAATTAAGGCAAGAAAAGGACAGGGAGCTTCGTTGCTTGGTGGAGTCCAGAATTCACACGGGCATTGGCCCCATAGGGCATCCCCGGGCGGCATGAGGGCCTGCGGGTGGCGGCAACATTGTACCTCACCGTAAACGAAAACCACAATACAACCATTTTTCATTAACTCTCTACAAGCCCCCAACCACCCCCTGAACCGCCTCACAATTTTTTTAAAGGGGGGCGCCACCCCAAACTAAAGGGGACGGTCCAAGCCCAAGAGTGATGGAGAAGAAGCCGACTTTAAAAGATGAAAACGGGAAAATGAGGTTTGGGGAGGAAGGAGGTTAAGAAAAATTTTTGGAGATGTCCTTAAATGAACAACGACCTGGTTCACCGGGCAAAATTTTGCCGAGGGTCGAACACTCTCAAATGCCAAACACCAGTTCACAGTCTCATTCATTATCCCCTAATGGACAATCGGGACATCACGAATGGACATATGAGGAACAGTTCAAACAGGTAAGACCCATTATCCAATTCTTCGGAAGCTGACCACAGACATTAGGGTTTAGTCAAGTACCTTGTGTACAAGCAGTCATAGAGCGAAGACCCCCCACAACAAACAGATGTTCTCAATTTAATTATGGGTTCTCCAAGAGCCGAAAAATGTTTTCAAGATTCCTCATCCTTGAGCCAATACACATAGAATATTATCAGCTCTCAATGTTTGTAGGGTGTTGGCTCCCAACATAGATAAGGAGTCTTAGCCAATGTTTCCCATGTTGGCACCATTAAGGCTTGTAGGCACGACTCTCTAAGTTGGTGAAAACCAAAAAGAAAATTACTTCCTTCCACCTCTAATTTTTGTGACCACTAAATTTTCTTCCTTAGACCTGCGTCCCCCCAATTGGAGCATTTGGTTACATGGCCTCAGGCATGATGTTCCTGGTGGTCAGACTTTTGTTTTTTGGTTGGTGGAAACTTATGTTGGCCAATGTTTTCCATTCTCTCAGCACAAGATAGTCGGTGGAAACCAACAAGACCCATTAGCCACATGCTCAAAATGGGAAATAGTTAATATGTTAACAATTTTGGCCTCCCTTGGGCTCTGCTTCCCCCCAAAAACGGGGGAAAGGGGACCTATGGAGCATTCAGTTATAGGCCTCAAGGGGGACGTTCCGTGCCAGATTCGGGTATTTGGGGAGATTTATGTTGACTGGTGTTTTCCATCCCCTTACCACAAGACTCTCATAGTTGGTAAAAAAAACCAACAAGTAGTTGCATCTGATCTACCTCTAATGTCTTTGGCTAGCAGTTGTGTCCAGTATTAGGCTCTGCTATCCACCAAGCTGGGGGAAAAGGTGGACCCAATGGAGCAGTCAGTTTTAAAGGGGCCCCAATTTTGGACCTTTTTGGGGGCCAACTTTGATATTGGTAGTGGAGACTTATGTTGGCCAATATTTTCCATCCTCTTAGCACAAGACTCTCATAGTTGGTGGAAACCAACAAGACCCATTACCCACATGCTCAACATGGTGTCAACATGGTGCTCTCAGTTCCCCTGAAGTTGACCACAAACATCAATGTTTACAGAAACCCATTAAGCCAATAGAGCCCCCGGCTCCCCCCCCCCAAAACCCAAAGAATTCTCAACATTGGGTGTTGGATCACCAAAAGCCTCGAAAAGTGTTGGTCAAAATTCCTGGTTATTGAGCCAACAGACATAGAAGATTATCAGCTCTTGATGGTTGTAGAGTGTTGACTCCCAACATAGATAAAGAATCTTGACCAATGTTGCCCATGCCTGCACCATTAAGGCTTGCAGGCACCTCTCAATTTGGAAACCACAAAGTTACATCTGATCTACCCCTTTCCCGTGCTAGCGAATGTGTCCTATTTGTTCTTCTTCTACCAAAAAGGGGGGAAAGGGGGACCCTGGAGCTTCAGTTATAGGCCTCTAGAGGACTTTTTCCCGGGGCCATGACTTTGATATTGGTGGTGGAGACTGATGTTGACTGGTTTTCCTCCCCTTACCCCCAAACTCTCAAGTTGGGAAAAAAAAAAAAAAACAAATATTCACTATCTCCCTCAATTCTTTGGCAAACATTGTGTCCAGTATAGGCTCGTATCCACCAAAATAGGGGGGCAAGGTGGACCCCATGGAGCAAGTCATGTAAAATGGCCACTATAGGGACATTGCCTGGTGGCCATGACTTTGATATTGGTGGTGGAGACTCATGTTGGCCAATGTTTTCCAATCTCTCAGCACAAGACTCTCATAGTCGGTGAAAACCAACAAAACCCATTACCCACATACTCAACATGGTGTAAACATGGTGCCCACAGTTCCTCTGACATTGACCACAAACATCAGGGTTTAGTCAGGTTCCTCATGTACAAGGGGTCAAGACCAAAAAGACTTCCAAATTTTTGGGGTTGGGGCTTCACCAAGAGCCTCCAAAAGTGTTGTTCAAAATTCCTGGTTGTTGAGCCCACGTAGACGCTTATCAGCTCGCGATGTTTGTAGGGCAATGGCTCCCAACATAGATAAGGAGTCTTGGCCAGTGTTGCCCATACCCGCATCATTATGATTTGTAGGCACGACTCCCGTACTTGGGGAAAACCACAAAAGTTACATCTAATCATCTACCTATTCTGGGGCCAAAAAGGTCCTGTTTTTGGCCTGCTGTCCACCAAACTGGGGGTAATGTGGACCCCATGGAGCATTTCATGACATCTAGAAGGATGTTGCGGTTGACCATGGCTTTGGTATGGGTGGTGGAACATTCTGTTGGCCAATTGGTGGCTCCAGGCTTAACAATAAGGGTGGAGGCTTTGTGAAATTATGGCAAACCACGTCATGGTTGGAAAATATTGTCATCATCCAAGTATTGGTCTATACCAATGATGTAAAAGTGGCTGAATAGATGGACGGTAGAAGTTGGAGCCTGTAGAAAATATTCTGTACTGTTTACACATAAAGGAAGCGTGACATGCATCACTCAGGTATGAACACCCTCAACGTCAGGTGGCAGAACCTGTCACACCATATGTTCTCAATGGAGAATCTAAAATACTCTCTGACAACTCTGTTGTTGTATCATACGTCAGTTACTGGCACGTGTCCTACACCTGGCCGAAAAAAGAGAGACTCACAACTCCAACAACCTGTAACAGGGTGCAACCCTACAGGAACAACAACCTTAAAGTGAGTGTCCACATATGAACACCACACTTTCACTATTCTGTCTGAGTCCCTGTGAAAATACTTACTTATCCTGACTGACCTGAGTTACACCTTTTTTATACTCCAACTCACTCACTATTCGCGGTGCTCACTCCGTACAAACATTATTTACCTTACTGATCCGGGTACATCCTGTATTAAACCCCCAAGCTGCGCTCACATTCTGCGGGTGCACCTGTGCATACATTACTTACCCTGTACTGACCGAGTTACACCCTGTATTATACCCAGACTGCGCTCACTATTCTGGGGGTGCATCACTGTGTAAAACTTTTACTTATCCTACTGATCCTGAGTTCACCCATTTTTCCCCAACTTCACCACTATTCGCGGTGCATCACTGTCTCTTATTTACCTGTACTGTTTCTATTACATCCTATAAACCCCCAGACTCACCACTATTCGCGGGTGCGTCCTGTACATAATTACTTATCCGTACTGATCCTGAGTTACATCCTGTATTATCCTCCAAGCTGCACTCACTATTCTGCTAGTCAGCACTGTGTACATACATTACTTTCCTGACTGATCCTGAGTTACATCCTGTAATCCCCCCAAAGCTGCTCTCACTATTCTGCTAGTGCGTCCTGTGTACATACATTTTTTATCCTGTACTGACCGAGTTACACCGTTTTTATCCTCCAAGCTGCACCCTTTCTCGGGTCGGGTCACTTGTACATAAAATTACTATCCTGTCGTTCCGATTTACATCCTGAAATATCCTCCAAGCTGCACTCACTATTCTGCTGGTGCAGTCACTGTGTACAAACATTATTACCTGTACTGACCATTTACATCCTTATTAAAAACCCAGAGCTTGCACCACAATTCGCTGGTGCATCACTGACAACATTACTTACCCTTTTACTGATCCTGATTACATCCTGTTTAAAACCCCAAGCTCACTCACATTCGCTTGGCAGCACTGTGACAACATATTTACCCTGTACTGATCCATTAAAATCCTGTATTATCCCCAAGCTGCACTCACATTCTGCTGGTGCCCAGTCCCTGTACAACATTACTTATCCTGTACGCCTGAGTTACACCCTGTTTACCTCCAACTCACTCACTATTCTCCCTGGGCGTCACTAAAACATAAATTACTTTCCTGTAGACCTGTTTTACATCCGTATTATCCTCCGAGCTGCACTACTATTCTGCGGTGCAGTCACTGAAAACATACTTTAATTTACCGTACTGATCCGAGTACCCTGTATAATCCCCAGAGCTCACTCACATTCTGCATGCAGTCATGTGTACATACATTACTATCCTGACTGTCCTGATTACATCCTGATATCCTCCAGAGCTGCTCTCACTATTCGCTAGTGCAGTCACTGTGTACATACATTACTTATCCTGTACGATCCTGATTTACATCCTGTTTTACCTCCAAGCTCACTCATATTCTGCGGGGTCAGTCACTGTGCAACATTACTTATCCGTATGTTCCTGATTACACCTGTATTATCCTCCAAGCTGCACCCATTCTGCTGGGCAGTCACTGTTACATACATTACTTATCCGTACTGATCCAATTACATCCTGTATTAACCCAACTGCACCACATTCTGCGGTGCATCACGTACATACATTACTTATCCTGTCTGATCCTGAGTTTACTCCTGATTATACTCCAAGCTGCACTCACTTTTCTGCGGTGCAGCACTGTGACTACATTACTTATCCTTACCGATCCTAGTTACTCCGTATTATCCCCCAGAGCGCACTCACTTTTCTGCTGGTGCAGTCACTTTTACATACTTACTTACCTGTACTGACCTGATTTACACCCTTTAAATTTATCCTCCAGAGCGCACTCCTTTTTGCGGGGCGTCACTGACATCATTATTTAACCTGTATTTCTGAGTTCCCACCGTATTATCCCCAGAGCTGCACTCACTATTCTGTGTGCATCACGTACATACATTATTTATCCTGTACGAACCGATTTACATACTGTATTATCCTCCAACTGCACCACTATCGCGTGCAGTACTTGTACAACATTACTTATCCTGTACTGATCCTGATTTACATCCGTATTAACCCAAGCTGCTCTCACTATTCTCCCTGGCAGTCCTGTGTACTACATTACTTATCCTTACGACCTGATTACATCCTGTATTATCCTCCAACGTACTCCTATTCGCTGGTGCATCACTGGACATACATTACTTATCCTTACTGACCCTGATACATCCTGTATTATACCCAGACTGCCCTCACTTTCCCTGGTGCATCACTGTTACATACATTACTTATCCTGTACTGACCGATTACTCCTGTTTTATACTCCGACTCACTCACTTTTCTGCTGGGCACCCACGTACAACTTTACTTATCCTGTACTGATCCATTACACCTTTTTATCCTCAAAGCTCACTCCTTTTCTCTGGTGCAGTCACTGTAATACATTACTTATGCTTACTACCTGATTACATCCTGATTATACTCCAGAGCGCACTCCTATTCTGCTGGGGCAGTCACTGTTCCAACATTACTTATCCGTTTTCATCCTTATTACCTCCAGAGGCGTCCTTCCAAAATTCTGTGCATACATGGTTAGCAGTCCTATGCCCCTCTTTGCTAGGGTGTCGGCTGGACATACCTGTCGGCGGGGTAGATGCCTGGACAAATAACCCCTATAATCCCTAACCCTGAGCCCCAGATGGCCGGTTTCCATAAAGGAATTAGGTTCATAGGGAAGGGATGGATCCTGTTACCGGCCACATTCCTGACTGTGCTAATAATAATGGATCAGTCTGGAGGATCGTGGGCACCGATGCAAAGTAACAAACCCCAGCTGTGAAAAAATGTTCTTATTTAATGCAAACAAGGGGATTACCCTCCACTGGGGCCCAACAAGGGCTTTTACTAGAAAGCGCGGGTAGAGGCTCCCGACCTGCTTGCAGCCTCTCGGATGTCACTCTAGCGAAACGGGGCGAGCGGAAGGAAGCGGCGGCGGCGGCCTCTCCCCAGGTGTCACTGATACCATCTCGCTGACACATCTTACCTTATTTTTCCCAAAAAAAATAGGGGCAACAGCGCCCTGCGGGTCCATACTGATAGCAGGGTCCCCCCCTCCGGATGGGGGGGGGGGCTGCTCCCCCTGCTGCCAGGGTGAATCCTGTAACATCATCTACCTCTATGGGGCGAGAGTCGAGGAGGATACGGGTGTATATACGGCCCCTATATGCTATAGACCTCTCCATGTGTCCTAATAGAGGACCCTCACTAAATAAGACCCCATCTTAACATGACCAAACAGTGACACCTATCCCAGGTCATCCGTAACATCATCACCTCTAAAGGGGGGGAGAGTGGGGGGATACGGTTATATACGGCCCCCCAAAAAGATTTCCTTTTGAGGAGCCTCTACTAGAGCTGAGGGCCCCCATTTTATACATCATCTATATAGCGATCACCTGACCGTCTATACCCCACTATGACCTGTGAACCTCTATGGGCGGCCCCAAGGGAGAGGGTTATATACGGCCCCCATATGGGAAAGACCTCCAATGTATCCTAGGGGGCTCCTCTACAGAGTAAGCCCCTCATAAGCAAAACCTGACCATCTACACCCCAGCATGACCTGTGCACCTCTATGGGACGAGAGTGGTGGAGGATGCCGGTGTATATACGACCCCGTATGCTATGGACCTCTCAGTGTATTCCTATGGGGCCCCTCTACTAGAGCTGAGTGCCCCCATCTTTTTACATCTCAAACGATCACCTGCCATCAATGCCCCACTAAAGACCCCTTTTCACCTTATGGGTGAGAAAAAGGGGGGGATCGGGTATAATATCCCCTTTATTACTAGGGCCCTTCCATTGTTCTATTGGGCCCCCTACTTTTGAAAACAAGCCCCCTTTATCTTATAAAAAATCGTCTATACATAACACCTGACCATCTATACCCCACTATGACCTGTGAACCTCTATGGGGCGAGTCCCGGCGGAGTACGGGGTTATCCGCCCCCTATTGCCTAGGACCTCTCATTATTTCCTAGGGGCCCCCTACTAGGGCCCAGTGCCCCATCAATAAAATACCCCACTGTCATACCCCACCATGACCTGTGCACTTCTATGGGGCGAATGTGGTGGAGGATGCAGGTGTGTACACGGCCCCTATATGCTATAGACCTCTCAATGTATTCCTATGGGGCCCCTCTACTAGAGCTGAGGGCCCCCATCTTATATATCGTCTATACAGCGATAACCTGACGCAACCCCCCCAACCCCGTGCACCTCTATGGGGCATGCGGTAAAAGGATTCGGGTCTATTATTGGGGCCCCGATGCATGGACCTCTCAATGTGTCCCGATAGAGCCCGGATGAGGCATTTCGGGGCCCCGGGCAAATAAGGCACATGGCGCTGCCCCCTGGGTATAAGTTAAACCTCGTTCCTGACCAAAAACGCAAAAAGGGGCCCCGCACCCGCCCCATCTCCTGACCCCGCTCGCTTCATCCTTGCACCCCCTTTGTGACCGGCGGTCACCCACCTCTCCTTCCCCATTGTCCTGGCCCTAGTCCTGACCGGGCCCGGAGCTGGGGGCCCCCGATCTTCCTCCGCCATCACCCGACGCAACAAACGACTCTTCCTTTTATTTTGGGAAGAAAAGTTTTGCCTTTTTTAAGAATTGTTTCGGTGTCATCAGGTGAAGCGAGTTCTCGGCGCGGGGAAATCCGCAAGGTGACAGTGACCGCGAATAGCAGGCGGGCGAGCAGTGGAAGAACCAGTCTCGGGGCGGGATGGGGTGTGTGGGTCTCAGTGTGTGCGTCTGAATGGGGCGACCCTGCTCCTCTATTATGCTCTTGTTTTTTACAGTTCTGTATGATTTCAAGAGAAGGGGGAGGGGACCATTGCTCAGACCTCCGCAAGATGCATTGTCTGCCTGTCACTTCAATAGATACATCGGGGTTACTGACAGGGGGATGTGAGGTGGGGGGAGGGGGCATCATAAAGTTTTTTTAAAGACTGGGGTGTTTATAAAGAGCGGCTGATATATACGATAATGGAAGGTTAAATCATACTGGAGTTTTAAGAGGGCGACTGAAAATCATCAAATGAGATTTAAAGTCTGAGCTTTTTTTAAAAGGAGGCCCCGAACATCCATAGGGTGGAAAAGTCCTTTTTATCAGTACTGGAGCGTTAAAGAGGAGCGACTGATATACCACTATGAATTATATCAGTACTGGAGCTTTATAAGAGGAGCTGAATCACACAGAAATGTAAGGGATATCAGTACTGGGGCGTTTTAAAGGAGCGGCTGATATATCCATAGGAGTAAAAAAATTTTGGAGGTTAATCGTTTGACATTATAAAGGGGGGTGGCTGATATCAGCACAAAAGGGTGTAAGGTTAAAAGGATTGGAGCGTTATAAGAGGAGCGGCTGAATCAGTCCAAATTTGGAAAATAATGTTTGGAGGTTATATCAGGCTGGAGCGTTATAAAGGGACGGCTAATAACCCACTAGATAAATAAGGTTAATTGGAAAATGACTTAAAGGATTTGGACCTTTTCGTTTTGGCCCTAACTCCTTGGGGCCCATAGTCCATGTAGGGTTTACTTGGTGGTTTTTTTGGCCTGCAGGCGGCGCTGTTGCAAAATAATTTTCTGCTTTGATAGGAAGGGTTTTTTGGGGGGGCCCTTCTGGGGTAAATTTGGCAAGGCTTTTACTGCCAGGGGGCCCGGGGCCCCTTTTTTCCCAAAAACCTTTTTACAGGCAGAAAAAAAAGAATTTCAGGTATGTGCACCCGGCATGTCAGCATGTCCTGGCCTCTGCAAGACCGTCCGAGCACCCCAATAACACAGCCAGGGCTGGGACAAATAAGGCGCAAAGCACCCCCCAAATGGAAAATTGAGCCCTCTCCATGCCTCATTGAGCCCCCTTTTTTTTCCACTGGGAAGAAGTGGGGACCTTGGCGGGTCCCCCTACCTTCACCTACCCATTTTTCCCGCCCTGAAACACAGCCACACTGCACCCCGAAAAAAAGGGATAGTTACCCCAAAATCGGAAAGGGTTTCACCCGATAAAACAGCACACACCGCACCCGAAGTCACAGGGGACAGATACCCCCAAAAAAACAGGATGGGCGCACCCGAACACGCACACACGCACCCCCAAAACAAGGATAGTGTACCCCAAAACACAGGACGGCACCCCGAAACACACACACCGACCCCCGAAAAAAAGGTATAGTGTACCCCAAAACACAGGATGGGCTGCACCCTCAAACAGCACACACTGCACCCCGAAAACAAGGGTATAGTGTACCCCAAAACACAGGATGGGCTACACCCCAAACCAGCACACCCCGCACCCGGACACAGGGGACAGCGTACCCCAAAAAAACAGGACGGCTGTACCCCAAAACACAGCACACACTGCACCCCGAAAACAAGGGTATAGTGTACCCCAAAACACAGGACGGGTACACCCTGATAACACAGCACACACCGCACCCCGAAGACACAGGGCACAGCGTACCCCAAAACACAGGAATTGCTACACCCTGAAATATAACACAAGCACACACCGCACACGAAGTCACAGGGCAGCAGAGTACTCCCAAAACACAGATGGCCTTCACCCGGATAACCACAGGCACAGCGTACCCCAAAACAAGGATGGGCTCACCACTGAGAACACAGCGCACAGCGTCCCAAAAACAAAGGATGGCTGCACCCTGATAACACAGGACACAGCGTACCCCAAAACACAGGACACAGCGACCCCAAAGACACAGGACACAGTCAGTGACGGAAGGCCCCAAAACACAGATGGCTGCACCCTGACACAGTATACAGACTGCACCCCGAATACAAGGGTATAGTGTACCCCAGAAAAAAAAACACAGACGGTCTGCACCCTGGAACAACACAGGGCACAGCGTACCCCAAAACACAGGATGGCCCCCTCCCCCCCCCCCCTTATTTTTTATTTTGCCCAACAAAAAAAAAAAAACACCTGATAACACAGGGCACAGCGTACCCCAAAACACAGGACACAGCGTACCCCAAAACACAGGACACAGCGTACCCCAAAACACAGGATGGGCTGCACCCTGATAGCACAGTATACACTGCACCCCGAAAACAAGGGTATAGTGTACCCCAAAACACAGGACGGGCTGCACCCTGATAACACAGGGCACAGTGTACCCCAAAACACAGGATGGGCTGCACCCTGATAACACAGGGCACAGCGTACCCCAAAACACAGGATGGGCTGCACCCTGAACACAGCACACACTGCACCCCGAAAACAAGGGTATAGTGTACCCCAAAACACAGGACGGGCTACACCCTGATAACACAGCACACACTGCACCCCGAAAACAAGGGTATAGTGTACCCCAAAACACAGGATGGGCTGCACCCTCAAACAGCACACACTGCACCCCGAAAACAAGGGTATAGTGTACCCCAAAACACAGGATGGGCTACACCCTCAAACACAGCACACACTGCACCCGAAGACACAGGGCACAGCGTACCCCAAAACACAGGACGGGCTGTACCCTGATAACACAGCACACACTGCACCCCGAAAACAAGGGTATAGTGTACCCCAAAACACAGGACGGGCTACACCCTGATAACACAGCACACACAGCACCCCGAAAACAAGGGTATCGTGTACCCCAAAACACCGGATGGGCTACACCCTGATAACACAGCACACACCGCACCCCGAAGACACAGGGCACAGCGTACCCCAAAACACAGGATGGGCTACACCCTGATAACACAGCACACACCGCACCCGAAGTCACAGGGCACAGAGTACCCCAAAACACAGGATGGGCTGCACCCTGATAACACAGGGAACAGCGAACCACAAAACACAGGATGGGCTGCACCCTGATAACACAGGGCACAGCGTACCCCAAAACACAGGATGGGCTGCACCCTGATAACACAGGACACAGCGTACCCCAAAACACAGGACACAGCGTACCCCAAAACACAGGACACAGCGTACCCCAAAACACAGGATGGGCTGCACCCTGATAGCACAGTATACACTGCACCCCGAAAACAAGGGTATAGTGGACCCCAAAACACAGGACGGGCTGCAACCAGATAACACAGGGCACAGCGTACCCCAAAACACAGGATGGGCTGCACCCTGATAGCACAGTATACACTGCACCCCGAAAACAAGGGTATAGTGTACCCCAAAACACAGGACACAGCGTACCCCAAAACACAGGACACAGCGTACCCCAAAACACAGGATGGGCTGCACCCTGATAGCACAGTATACACTGCACCCCGAAAACAAGGGTATAGTGTACCCCAAAACACAGGACACAGCGTACCCCAAAACACAGGTCACAGCGTACCCCAAAACACAGGATGGGCTGCACCCTGATAGCACAGTATACACTGCACCCCGAAAACAAGGGTATAGTGTACCCCCAAAACACAGGACGGGCTGCACCCTGATAACACAGGGCACAGTGTACCCCAAAACACAGGATGGGCTGCACCCTGATAACACAGGGCACAGCGTACCCCAAAACACAGGATGGGCTGCACCCTGATAACACAGGGCACAGCGTACCCCAAAACACAGGGCACAGCGTACCCCAAAAACATTGTGGTTGCTATTATTGTTTGCTTTAGGCTCTGATTGTCTTTGTTGTCCATAGCAACCAATCACAGCCCATAGCAACCAATCAGAGCTCTGCTTTCATTTTCTATACTGCTCTGGTAAAATGAAAGCTGAGCTCTGATTGGTCGCTATGGGCTCTGGTCGCTATGGGCTCTGATTGGTTACTATGAGCTCTGATTGGTTACTATGAGCTCTGATTGGTTACAATGGGCTCTGATTGGGCGCTATGAGCTCTGATTGGTTGGTATGGGCTCTGATTGGTTACTATGAGCTCTGATTGGTTACTATGGGCTCTGATTGGTTGTTATGGACAACAAAGATAGTCTTACTTTTAGACAGTTTTGATAATTAGGGCCCATTGACCCCTAAAACACAAGGCGTCTGCAGCTCAGTGTACAGTGCTGCCCAAAAATGTAGCAGAGACTGCACCCCAAGACCATAATACAGAACGCTCCCACAAAGCACTGGATATCCCGAAAACTGAGGACGGGATACTCTGCAGGAGATAAGCCCCCAAAAATAGTATGGGCCTCTCCACCCCAAGAGCACAGTGCACAATGCACCCCAGACACTCAGGATGGGTGCACCCCAGAAGTTTAGTGCACAGTGTACCCCAGACACTCAGGATGGGTGCACCCCAGAAGTTTAGTGCACAGTGCACCCCAGACACTCAGGATGGGTGCACCCCAGAAGTTTAGTGCACAGTGTACCCCAGACACTCAGGATGGGTGCACCCCAGAAGTTTAGTGCACAGTGCACCCCAGACACTCAGGATGGGTGCACCCCAGAAGTTTAGTGCATCAGGTGCAGCCCCAGACACTCAGGATGGGTTCAACCCCAGAAGTTTTTAGTGCACAGTGGCACCCCATACACTCAAGGATGGGTGGCACCCCAGAAGTTAGTGCACATGTACCCCAGACACTCAGGATGGGTGCACCCCATAAGTTCAGTGCACAGTGTACCCCATACACCCAGGATGGGTGCACCCCAGAAGTTTAGTGCACAGTGCACCCCAGACACCCAGGATGGGTGCACCCCAGAAGTTTAGTGCACAGTGCACCCCAGACACTCAGGATGGGTGCACCCCAGAAGTTTAGTGCACAGTGTACCCCAGACACTCAGGATGGGTGCACCCCAGAAGTTTAGTGCACAGTGTACCCCATACCCCCCGGACGTGCAGCCCCCTGCGGGCTCATGTGTATATTTTTGGGGAATGTCAGGCTCCTGTTTGCTGAGCTGCGGACAAATCTGTAACCCTGAGCTCCATTGGGTGTGGAACTACAACTCCCAGCCTCCACCAGAGCCTGCAGGGCATGCTGGGAGATGTGGTGTCACAGGCTCATCCCTGTATGAGATGTTCATCGTCCACCTCTCTGCTTTGTGTCAGTGAATGGAAACCTCTGCGGCGTGTGATCCTGGCGGGAGGGGATCCGTCTGTCCTGCTGTGTATATCTGATATCTGCTGTCACATTATATCCCCCCCCCCTCCCCCCGGTTTATTACAGTGCAGCGCTCTGTGCGCCCATAGAGAGCTATATTAGTAGATGTACAGATGATTACTGGTGACATTGCTGATTGATACAGACAAGTGCAGCAGGGCGCGGGGCTTCCGGGCACAGGGGCCCCCACAGCTGACACATTCTAGCTCCAAAAACCAAATGGCTTCTCTCAGGAAGGATTTACTGTGTCAGCAGCAGGCATAGCAGAGCCGAGACATGGCACCCACTTACATAGGACTGCAGGCGGCATAGGCTAGATTGTCTGTACTCAGAGACGGATCACTGTGTTATCTGTGGTGTTACATAGGACTGCAGGGGACATCTACTGTATTATCTGTACTCAGAGAGGTATCACTGTGTTATCTGTGATTGTTACATAGGACTGCAGGGGACATCTACTCCATTATCTGTACTCAGAGAGGGATCACTGTGTTATCTGTGGTGTTACATAGGACTGCAGGGACATCTACTACATTATCTGTACTCAGAGAGGTATCACTGTGTTATCTGTGGTGTTACATAGGACTGCAGGATACATCTACTCCATTATCTGTACTCAGAGATGTATCACTGTGTTATCTGTGGTGTTACATAGTACTGCAGGGTCATCTACTCCATTATCTGTACTCAGAGAGGTATCACTGTGTTATCTGTGGTGTTACATAGGACTGCAGGGACATCTACTCCATTATCTGTACTCAGAGAGGTATCACTGTGTTATCTGTGGTGTTACATAGGACTGCAGGGGACATCTACTACATTATCTGTACTCAGAGAGATATCACTGTGTTATCTGTGGTGTTACATAGGACTGCAGGTGACATCTACTCCATTATCTATACTCAGAGAGGGATCACTAGTTATCTGTGGTGTTACATAGGACTGCAGGGACATCTACTACATTATCTGTACTGTTATCACTGTGTTATCTGTGGTGTTACATAGGACTGCAGGGGACATCTACTACATTATCTGTACTCAGAGAGGTATCACTGTGTTATCTGTGGTGTTACATAGGACTGCAGGGGACATCTACTACATTATCTGTACTCAGAGAGGTATCACTGTGTTATCTGTGGTGTTACATAGGACTGCAGGGACATCTACTACATTATCTGTACTCAGAGAGGTATCACTGTGTTATCTGTGGTGTTACATAGGACTGCAGGGGACATCTACTCCATTATCTGTACTCAGAGAGGTATCACTGTGTTATCTGTGGTGTTACATAGGACTGCAGGGACATCTACTACATTATCTGTACTCAGAGAGGTATCACTGTGTTATCTGTGGTGTTACATAGGACTGCAGGGGACATCTACTACATTATCTGTACTCAGAGAGGTATCACTGTGTTATCTGTGGTGTTACATAGGACTGCAGGGGACCTCTGTATATAATATTCGGGGTGACCCGTCCTGTGGGCAGGGTGGTGGCGGCCATGTTCGGTGGTCCACTGGTCCCGGATCTTGCAGTGACTGGTGGTGACATTGCTCTTGGTTCTGATATTCTTGGCTCGTTCTTTTGACATTTTTTTTGACATTTTTCATAAAACCCCAAAACCTCCCCATTTCCTCACACTTTTGCACGATATCCCAAATAAGGGAACTGGGCAGAGTTTCATCACCCTGAGCCAACGCTGTGTAACCGCTGCGCTGACGCAACCTCAGCCGCCACCTGGGGGAAAAGAGGAGAGGGGTGACAGCAGAGAGGGCTGAGACTCCTTCCTGTCAGTATCAGGGAAAGCTGGGTGACTGCCAACATTACTGCACTGATGCCCACTCCAGGGGCAGAGAGTGGTGACACCAAAGACCCAGGAATCAGATTATGATCGGTCATCATCAGGGAAAGCTGGGTGACTACCACTATCTGCGCTGACGCATTCTCAGCTGTCGCCAGGTCTGAGGTTGGTGGTAAGGGGGCACCAAGACCCAGGCTGGGTTCTGATTGGTCATCATCAGGAAAGCTGGGACTACCACTGTCTGCGCTGACGCAACTCAGCTGTCGCCAGTCTGAGTTGTGGGAAGGGTGACACCAAGACCCAGCTGGTTCTGATTGGTCATCATCAGGGAAAGCTGGGTGACTACCACTGTCTGCGCTGACGCATTCTCAGCTGTCGCCAGGTCTGAGGTTGGTGGGGAAGGGGGTGACACCAGAGACCCAGGGCTGAGGTTCTGATTGGTCATCATCAGGGAAAGCTGGGTGACTACCACTGTCTGCGCTGGCGCATTCTCAGCCGTCACCAGGTCTGAAGTTGGTGGGGAAGGGGGTGACACCAGAGGCTCAGGAGTCAGATTCTTATTTGCCAGTATCAGGGAAAGCTGGGTGACCTGGGTGACTACCAATGTGGCCACCATCACCCATAGTGTCAGTGATGTGACATGCGGGTTCCATGGTCCCAGCACAGTCCCAGATGGACCTGCCCTTTAAGAAGTCTCCGTCATCCGTCCGTCACTGATCCCCATCATCCCGAGGGCGAGGACGGACGTCACGGGGTGAAAATAAACCCGTATTAATAACTTTATGGCTGCGCGGCCCCTCGTGACTGCATATAGCGGTACACCCGGGTACGTTGTATCTCAGCCGGATCTGGTTACAAGTGTCGGGTAGTGGAGCCCCCCCTCGCCGCCGCACAGTGTGGCGCAATGTGAAGAATTTAACTGGTAGCGAAGACGTATCAGCTCAACCATAAATAATTCCGCACATAGAGGACAAGGCCATTAAATAGAGAAACCAGATGAACCGCATTCCCGCCCCCCACTCCCTATTAAATGAGATGTCACGCTACCCCCTCCCTGCCGCCGCTCCTTAACCCCTTCCCCCCTGGACACTGGTGTCAGGAGCTTCCAGTGTCTGCGCCCTACACCCCTATGTGGGATCCTACTCACTGGATTTGACTGCAGTTTACGTTGCGCTCTGTGGCGGTAAAGTCGTGACCGAAATGCGTTGTATCACACAACAGCATTCACCAGGAACAGCTGGGCAGCGCTATATGGCGACATCTGCCAGACACCAGGTCGTGGACGCCGTCGCTTATTGGTCACGACGCCACCGCTTTCACTTTCAAAGCTATACGATTATGGCGAGTAAGGTCGCCATGTAACCGTAATGTGGCGCCTGATACTGTAGTGTTCACCGCAGGGAGTAGGACCGGCCCATGACCAACCAATTGTGGCCCTTAAGTCCTTGGCCCCTGTCAAGCCATTGCTGGAGGATTCTGATTGTTGCCCCCAAGTCCTTGGCCCCTGTCAAGCCATTGCTGGAGGATTCTAACTGATTGTGGCCCTCAAGGCCTTGAATCCTCCCGGGGTTCAGCAACCTTTGCTGGGGGTTCTAACAAATTTTTCACCCCCAAGCCCTTTTGCCCCCCCCCCACGACCATTCTTGATTTTTCTAAACTGTTTGTGGCCCTCAATCCTTGAATCCTCCAAGGGGTTTAGCAACCATTGCTGAGGATTCGTATTGTGCCCCCAAGCCTTGCCACTGTCAAGTCATTGCTGGAGTTTTCTTAGCGAGACTATGTCCCATAAATAATTCCGCCAAGGGACAACCATTATGGACCAGAGAGATTCCGATTTTTGGTGGCCCCCAATCCTTGGCCGCTTTAACTCTTGCTGGATGGATTCAGCTGTTTTGTTTTGCGCCCTCCCCATTTGATCCTGCCAATGGTTTGAACCATTGCTGGCGCTTCTGTGGTGTGGCCGAAAGCTTGGGACACCCAGATCACCAGATTGCTGGGCATTCGATATGGGTCCCAAAACCTTGGGCCCCTGCAAAAGGTCCACCCCAGCCATTTGCTGTAGGATGTCTAACTGAGTGGTCGCCTTCCGTAATGTGGCGCCTGTACGGGGTGTTCACACCAATTGGGAGGATTCTAACCAATTGTGGCCCTTGACCCCTGTCAAGCCATTGCTGGAGGATTCTGATTGTTGCCCCCAAGTCCTTGGCCCCTGTCAAGCCATTGCTGGAGGATTCTAACTGATTGTGGCCCTCAAGTCCTTGAATCCTGCCAAGGGTTCAGCAACCATTGCTGGAGGATTCTAACTAATTGTCACTCACCAAGTCCTTGGCCCGCCCCTATCGAGCCATTGCTTGATTATTCTAACTGATTGTGGCCCTCAAGTCCTTGAATCCTGCCAAGGGTTTAGCAACCATTGCTGGAGGATTCTGATTGTGGCCCCCAAGGCCTTGGCCACTGTCAAGTCATTGCTGGAGGATTCTAGCTGATTGTGGCCCTCCAGTCCCTGACTCCTGCCAAGGGTTTAGCAACCATTGCTGGAGGATTCTGATTGTGGCCCCCAAGTCCTTGGCCCCTGTCAAGTCATTGCTGGAGGATTCTAGCTGATTGTGGCCCTCCAGTCCTTGACTCCTGCCAATGGTTTAGCAACCATTGCTGGAGGATTCTGATTGTGGCCCACAAGGCCTTGGCCCCTGTCAAGCCATTGCTGGAGGATTCTGATTGTGGTCCCAAAGGCCTTGGCCCCTGCAAAAGGTTCAGCAGCCATTGCTGGAGGATTCTAACTGATTGTGGCCCTCCAGTCCTTGACTCCTGCCAAGGGTTCAGCAACCATTGCTGGAGGATTCTAACTAATTGTGGCCCTTAAGTCCTTGACCCCTGTCAAGCCATTGCTGAAGGATTTTGATTGTTGCCCCCAAGTCCTTGGCTCCTGTCAAGCCATTGTTGGAGGATTCTAACTGATTGTGGCCCTCAAGTCCTTGAATCCTGCCAAGGGTTCAGCAACCATTGCTGGAGGAGTCTGATTGTGGCCCCCAAGGCCTTGGCCCCTGCAAAAGGTTCAGCAGCCATTGATGGAGAGTTTTAAGTAATTGTGGCCTCCATTGACTCCTGCCACTGGCCTAGCAACCATTGCTGAGGATTCTGATTGTGGCCCCCAAACCTTGCCCCTGCAAAAGATTTCAAGCTGATTGTGGAAGTTTGAAATCAATGTGTCGGCCCTAGGATATGATTGTGGCCTCCGAGTACTTGGCCCCTACAAAGCCATTGCTGGAGGATTCTGATTGTGGCCCCCAAATCCTTGGCCCCTGTCAAGCCATTGCTGGAGGATTATAATTAACTGTGGCCCCCAAGTCTTTGGCCCTTGCCAGGATAGAACCCTGTGGAGAAATTTAAGTTTTTGTGCCCCCAAGTTCCTTGAACCCTTACGAGCCCATTGCTGGAGGATTCTAACTCATTGTGGCCCCCCAATCCTTGGCTCCTACAAAAAGATCAGCAGCCATTGCAGGAGAGCTATAAGTAACTGTGCCCCCCCCCCAGTGCTTGGCCCCTGTCCCTACCGAATGCTCTTGTTCTCTGGTATCAGCCCGGTGACCTGACTGTAGGGGGGAATGGATCAGATCGGGTGACTGAGCATGTGTCCTCCAGCCTCAGCTCATTAGGTGGACGTGCACATTGCTATACACTGTACAGATATCACTATACAGAGACCTGAGAGTGACTGAGTATGTGTGTCCTCCAGCCTCAGCTCATTAGGTGGACGTGCACATTGCTATACACTGTACAGAGTATCACTATTCAGAGACCTGAGAGTGACTGAGTATGTGTGTCCTCCAGCCTCAGCTCATTAAGTGGACGTGCACATTGCTATACACTGTACAGAGATCACTATACAGAGACCTGAGAGTGACTGAGCATGTGTCCTCCAGCCTCAGCTCATTAGGTGGACGTGCACATTGCTATACACTGTACAGAGCTCACTAAAACAGAGACCTGACTGTGGGGAGTGACTGAGCATGTGTGTCCCCCAGCCTCAGCTTATTAGGTGGACGTGGACATTGCTATACACTGTACAGAGATCACTATACAGAGACCTGAGGGGGAGTGACTGAGCATGTGTGTCATCCAGCCTCAGCTTATTAGGTGGACGTGGACATTGCTATACACTGTACAGAGATCACTATACAGAGACCTGGCTGTAGGGAGTGACTGAGCATGTGTGTCCTCCAGCCTCAGCACATTAGGTGGACGTGGACATTGCTATACACTGTACAGAGCTCACTATACAGAGACCTGAGAGTGACTGAGCATGTGTGCCCTCCAGCCTCAGCTTATTAGGTGGACGTGGACATTGCTATACACTGTACAGAGCTCACTATACAGAGACCTGACTGTAGGGGGAGTGACTGAGCATGTGTGTCCTCCAGCCTTAGCTTATTAGGTGGACGTGGACATTGCTATACACTGTACAGAGATCACTATACAGAGACCTGACTGTAGGGGGAGTGACTGAGCATGTGTGTCCTCCAGCCTTAGCTTATTAGGTGGACGTGGACATTGCTATACACTGTACAGAGCTCACTATACAGAGACCTGGGGGGAGTGACTGAGCATGTGTGTCCTCCAGCCTCAGCTTATTAGGTGGACGTGGACATTGCTATACACTGTACAGAGCTCACTATACAGAGACCTGACTGTAGGGGGAGTGACTGAGCATGTGTGTCCTCCACCTTAGCTTATTAGGTGGACGTGCACATTGCTATACACTGTACAGAGATCACTATACAGAGACCTGACTGTAGGGGGAGTGACTGAGCATGTTGTCCTCCAGCCTTAGCTTATTAGGTGGACGTGGACATTGCTATACACTGTACAGAGATCACTATACAGAGACCTGGCTGTGAGTGACTGAGCATGTGTGCCCTCCAGCCTCAGCTCATTAGGTGACGTGGACATTGCTATACACTGTACAGAGCTCACTATACAGAGACCTGTAGTAGTGACTGAGCATGTGTGCCTCCAGCCTCAGCAATTAGGTGAACGTGGACATTGCTATACACTGTAACAGAGCTCACTATACAGAGACCTGAGAGTGACTGAGCATGTGTGTCCCCCAGCCTCAGCTGATTAGGTGGACGTGCAAATTGATAGACACTGTACAGAGATCACTGTACAGAGACCTGGCTGTAGAGGGACTGAGCATGTGTGTCCCCCAGCCTCAGCGCATTAGGTGGACTTGCACATTGCTATACACTGTACAGAGATCACTATGCAGAGACCTGAGAGTGACTGAGCATGTGTGTCCTTTAGCCTCAGCTCATTAGGGGGATGTGCACATTGCTATACACTGTGTACAGAGATCACTATACAGAGACCTGGCTGGAGAGTGACTGAGCATGTGTGTCCTGTAGCCTCTGCTCATTAGGTGGATGTGCACATTGCTATACACTGTTACAAAAGATCACTATACAGAGACCTGGCTGTAGGGAGTGATTGAGCATGTGTGCCCTCCAGCCGCAGCACATTAGGTGGATGTGCACATACTTTTACACTGTACAGAGATCACTATACAGAGACCTGGCTGTAGAGAGGACTGAGCATGGTGTGCCCTCCAGCCTCAGCTCATTTAGGGGGATGTGGACATTGCTATACACTGTACAGAGCTCACTATACAAAGACCTGAGAGTGACTGAGCATGTGTGCCCTCCAGCCTCAGCACATTAGGTGGCCAGGGTGTAGATACCCCTAGCCCCCCTGGGAATATTCTGTGTCCAGCCCTGGTCTCACCAGTATGAATGCAGAGGTGATAGCGCCCTGTGACACAGGATAGGGTGCGAGGTTCACACCTCAGGTATCGCCCCATCACCCGCCACATATCCCCGCTGCTAATCTCCTGTTCGTGTGTCTGGGATATCCCTTCATTAGTCAGAGGCTGCCGCTGGGCAGAGAGCCAGGCAGCTGAGGGCCTGAGCCGCGCACCACCTGCAGCGCCCGCACCACCACACGTCACCGCCGGATTAGGCAAATGAGCAACGGGACGCGCCACTTTGCATCGCTCTATCCAAACCTGACACCGGAGTAACCCCTGCCAGCAGTGTGACCGCTCCGGAGAGTATCACCGAGCTGTATCTAATCCTATCCTGTGTGATACCGTCTGCTGAGCTGTGTATCTAATCCTATCCTGTGTGATACTCTCTGCTGAGCTGTGTATCTAATCCTATACTGTGTGATACATCAGCTGAGCAGTGCATCTAATCCAATCCTGTGTGATAACATCTGCAGAGCTGTGTATCTAATCCTATCCTGTGTGATACTGTCTGCTGAGCTGTGTATCAAACCTATCCTGTGTGATACCCCTGCTGAGCTGTGTATCTAATCCTATCCGGGTGTGATACTCTTGCTGAGCTGTGAAATCTAATCCATCCTTATACTTGACTGACTGTTTTCACAGTGAACTGCCCTACTGAGCTGTGTATCTAAATTGTGTGATAGCCACTGTGTATCTCCATCCTATCCTGTACAGGTCTCAGAGCTGACTGTACAATCCTAATCTGTGATGATGGCCACATCTTGTATCTTCCTCCATACAACTGCACAGGTCACAGAGCATGCCCACTACACCCTCCCATATAAATGAATAGATGATGGCCACATCTCATCTCCTTCCCATCCCTGCACAGGTCACAGAGCATGCCCACTACACTCTCCCATATAAATGAATAGTATGGTCAATCTCATCTTTCCTCTCCCCCCCCGCACGGGTCACAGAGCATCCCCATACACTCTCCTATAAAATAATAGATATGGTACACCATTTTCTCCCCCCCTCACGGGTCACAAATCCCCACTACACCTCCTTAAAATGAAAAATGATGGTCAAATCCCACCCTCCTCTCACTGCACAGATCAAGAGAGCCCACTACACTCCCCCAAAAAATAATAATGATGACCACACTCATTCCTCCCCATCCCAACAGGTCAAGACATGCCCCCTTACACCCTCCCATAAAAATAAAATAAATGACCACATCTATCTCCTCCCATCCCTACACAGGCACGAGCATGCCCCTACACCCTCCCATAAAAAATGAATATTGAGGCCACTCTTTCCCCCCCTCCCCACGGGTCACAGAGAGCCCACACATCCCCCATAAAATAATATATGATGAAATTATCTCCCCCTCCCTGCACAGGTCACAGAGCATGCCCACTACACTCTCCCATATAAATGAATAGATGATGGCCACATCTCATCTCCTCCCCCTCCCTTCACAGGTCATAAGCAGCCAAAACACTCCCCTATAAATGAATAATTTGGGGCCACATCTCCCCTTTCCCCCCATCCTGCCGGGTCACAAGCATGCCCATACACCCTCCAATAAATGAATAATGAGGGGCCACATCTCATCTCCTTCCTATCCCTGCACAGGTCACAGAGCATCCCACATACTCTCATATAAATAATGATAGGGCAAAACCCCAAATTCCTTTTCCCTCCCCACATCACAGGCTTTTCCCACTACCTCTCCCAAAAATAATAGATGATGGCCAACTCATCCCCTTTCCCACCCCCACAGGTCACGGCATCCCACTACACCCTCCTATAAATAAATAGATGATGGCCACACTATCTCCCCCTCCCTGCAGGTCACAAGCACCCCCACTAATCTCCATATAAATAAATAATGATGCCACATCTCTTTCCTCCTCATCATGCCGGGTCACAGGCATCCCACACACTCTCCAGATAGGATTTACAATTTTGTATCCGGAGAAATTTAAGAACATATATATTTAACTCTTTCCCGTCTCTTCCGTCCCTTCCACCACCTTGTACCAGACTCCTTCTTCAGGTGACAACCGTGACTCTGATGAGGGGTTGTCAGAGCCCCTCCCCCTGTGAGCAATCCCTCTAAGCACCACCATGATGTCACCGGCTATTATGGGGATCCGGGGATCCAGCCCGGGGCATCACCTTTAGTCACGGAGGGAAAGTCCCACACCCACAGCAGGACTCCTTCATGATTTCAGCTCTGGGGAAAACTTACATCGGGTGGATTGCACAATAAATAACTAGGCTAGGCTACTCAATCCAACTGCAATCACAGGCACGTGTAGGGTCAAAAGTTATATGTAGGACAAATTGTGACTGCAGCCGGGTGTGCAATATAGTTTATTTTTTTAACAGCAAATTATGACGCATCAGGGGACCACTATAAAATATTTTAAGACAGAAGTCACTGGCTCGGGTGGCTAGAAAATAATCAAATTTTGGGCGCAGCCAGGTGTAATTGAGTATAATGTATTTTTAAAAGAAATTTTGACTCACTCTAGATCGACTAAGGGGATAGTGTTTTTTTAAAAAATAAATTGTTTCTGCAGCCTATGTACTAAACATAATCGTATTGTGACTGCAGCCGGGGGTGAATGGTAAATGATTTAAATAATTTTGACGCAGCTTTGGGGGGTTTACTAGAATAATGCATTTTAAACTGCGAATGTTCCTCTTGGGGAAAAATTTAGTATAATCATCATTTAAAAGAATTGTCACTGACTCCAGGGGGTGACTACATATAATTATTTTTTAACAAAATTTTGACTGCACTTGGGGGTCATAATATAATGTTTTTAACTGAATTGTGACTGCAGCTCTGGGTGTGACTAGAGTATAATGCATTATAAAAAGCAGAATGTTGAGTTTGGTAGCATTTGGTTAAATCATCATTTAAAAGAATTTCACGCAGCCTATTGAAATCTCCATTTATCCTCATATTTTCTCACAATACATAGACTCGGGTAGGGCTGACCACATCCAGACTGCTCACAGGGACGTGAGGATCAACTTCATGAGTGTAGGGGCAAATTGTCACTGCACTCCATTGACTGATAAATGTATTTTTAACACAGAATGGACGCACCTCATTGATAAAGATAATGTATTATTTAACAGCAGAATTGTCACTGCAGCTCTGGTTGTAACTAGAGTATAATGTATTATATAACAGCAAAATTATGACTGCAGCCCCCAGGGTACTAGAAATAATGTATTAAAAGAATTTCATGCAGCCATGTACTAAGGTAATTTTAAATTTTAACAAATTAATCACCTTGTACTAGAGTAAAAATCATTTTAATAACTCAGAATTGTTGCAGCTTTTTATGCATTGATATAAGCATCTTTAACAAAATGTCACTGCAGCCTGGGTTTGGGGACGGGTCTCCATGTGTATCCTCCTGGGTTTCTCTCCGCAGCATGCGAGTGCCTGATTGTGACGACCCTCGTGTTCAATGATCCATGGGGGGTTTAACCTTTTTTAAGGCTGGGGCCCCACACAGCAATGTACGCGGCCCTCCAAAAATCCCACTCCCTTTCCCCTTTGGGGGCTTGGGGAATCTGACTGGGGCGGGAGGAATAAAGAATGTTCTTTTTCCCGGGGAAAACCCACTAAGGG
The DNA here is from genome assembly GCA_025379985.1 of Phyllomedusa bahiana. Lineage (NCBI taxonomy): Eukaryota > Metazoa > Chordata > Amphibia > Anura > Hylidae > Phyllomedusa > Phyllomedusa bahiana. The sequence goes on along the minus strand of JAODAL010045286.1, from coordinate 7,250 downwards.
GGAAACCCGTCCTGTAATAGAACTTTAAGTTTGTGACACTATTTATTATTTTAGTGCTAGCATTCCCTTTTTTCGTTGTCCTTAACCCCACCCTCCTCACCCAAATCTCATTACCACTGCGCCACCCCACGTCCAACCGCCCCCACCAACCACGTCCAACCAATGCCAAACCGTGCCCCTGAACCTCATCTACATGCCCCACCACTTCCAAACCACGCCCCAAACCCCTGCCCCAACCACTCCCAACCACTCCCCAAACCACCCCACCAGCCACTTCCCAACCATGTCCAACCATGCACCCCCACTGTGCCAACCACTGCACCAACCACTGTGCAACCCCACCCCAACCCTGCACCAGCCACCCAACCACGCCCAACTCTCATCTACCCAGCGCCAACCATCCCCGTACTCTCATCTACCAGGGCCCAACGTGCCAGCCATCGCCACCACTGCCCCAAACCATGCCCCAAACCCACTGGCCAACCACTGAACCAACCACTGCACCACCACGTGTCAACCACGGGCCAACCCACCCCACCAGCCACTGGCCAAACCCACTGCCCAACCACGGGCCCAACCAGGGCCCCAAACCACTGCCCACCCACTGTCCAACCCTGGGCCAACCCTGCCCCCCCTTTCCCCAACCACTGCGCCAACCACGCACCACCACTGCACCAGCCACGGGCCAACCATGTCCCAAACACTGACCAGCCACTGTGCCAACCTGCCCCAAACCCACTTGCCAACCACGCACAACCACTGCACCAGCACTGTGCCACCAGCCCTGGATCAACATCATGAGCAGAATTGTCACTGCAACTCACAGGTGAGATTAATGTATTATGTAACAGCAGAATTGTGACTGCAGCTCTAGATGCGACTAGAGTATAGTGTATTCTATAACAGTAGAATTGTTACTGCAGCTCTGGTTGTAACTAGAGATAATGCTATTATAACAGCAAATTAGACTAGCCACTAGTGTGACTAAATTATGTATTTAACAGAATTGTCACTGCAGCTCCAGGTGTGACTACAGTGTAATTTATTATTTAACAGCAGAATTGTGACTGCAGCTCTGGGTGTGACTAGAGTATAATGCATTATAAAACTGCAGAATTGTTGCAGCTCTTGGTATGCATTGAGTATAATGCATCATTTAACAGAATTGTCACTGCAGCTCTAGGTGTGACTAGAGTCTCCATGTGTATCCTCATAGGTTTTCTCTCCGCAGTCAGTGCTGAGTGCTCTGTATTTGTGACGAGCCCTCGTGTTCAATGATCCATCGGGGTTTATAGCGGCTTTAAGGCTCGGTCCACACAGCAATGTGACAGCGGCCTCCGAAATCCCACGTCCCTTTCCCATTGGGGCTGTGGGAATCCGACGTCGGGCTGGAGGAATAAACAGAATGTTCTATATTCCGGTGAGATAACCCACTAAGGGTGCGAAACGCGTCGTCCTGTAATAGAAGCTTTATGGAAGGTTTGACCACTTGTTTTATGTTTAGTCTGAAGTCCTTTTCGTTGCTCCTGTAAGCGCCAGCGCCTCCCTCAGCCCGAACTCTCATCAACCACTGCACCAACCACTGTTCCAACCACTGTGCCAACCACTGCACCAGCCACTGTGCCAACCACTGTGCCAACCACTGCACCAACCACTGTGTCAGCCACTGCGCCAACCACTGCCCCTGAACTCTCATCTACCACTGCGCCAGCCACTGCGCCAACCACTGCCCCTGAACTCTCATCTACCACTGCGCCAGCCACTGCACCAACCACTGCGCCAACCACTGCGCCAACCACTGCACCATAACTCTCATCTACCACTGCGCCAACCACTGCACCAACCACTGCGCCAGCCACTGTGCCAACCACTGCACCAACCACTGCGCCAACCACTGCCCCTGAACTCTCATCTACCACTGTGCCAACCGCTGCGCCAACCACTGAGCCAGCCACTGCCCCTGAACTCTCATCTACCACTGCACCAACCACTGCGCCAACCACTGCACCATAACTCTCATCTACCACTGCGCCAGCCACTGCACCAACCACTGCACCAACCACTGCACCATAACTCTCATCTACCACTGCGCCAGCCACTGCACCAGCCACTGCACCAGCCACTGCACCAACCACTGCACCAACCACTGCGCCAACCACTGCACCACCCCCTGCGCCAGCCACTGCACCAACCCCTGCTCCAACCACTGCACCAACCACTGCGCCAGCCACTGCACCAACCACTGCACCAACCACTGCACCATAACTCTCATCTACCACTGCGCCAGCCACTGCGCCCACCCCTGCACCACCCACTGCGCCAACCACTGCGCCAACCACTGCGCCAACCACTGCGCCAACCACTGCACCAACCACTGCACCAGCCACTGTGCCAACCACTGTGCCAACCACTGCACCAGCCACTGTGCCAACCACTGCACCAACCACTGTGCCAGCCACTGCACCAACCACTGCACCAGCCACTGCGCCAGCCACTGCGCCAGCCACTGCACCATCACGCTCATCTACCACTGCGCCAGCCACTGCACCAGCCACTGCACCAGCCACTGCACCAACCACTGCACACCACCTGCGCCAACCACTGCACCAACCACTGCGCCAGCCACTGCACCAGCCACTGCGCCAGCCACTGCGCCAGCCACTGCACCAACCACTGTGCCAACCACTGCGCCAAATGCTGCGTCAACCACTGCTCCAACTACTCCAACCACTGTGCCAACCGCTGCACCAACCACTGCGTCATCCGCTGCGTCATCCACTGCGCCAGCCCGAACTCTCATCTACCACTGTGCCAGCCACTGCGCCATCCACTGCGCCAACCACTGTGCCAACCGAACTGCGTCATCTACCACTGCGCCAACCAGTGGGGGACGCTCCTATATTAATAATAATCAGCTCAGCTGTGCTTGTCCTGGAACCGCTGATCGAGCAGAGTCACCAGAAGCTTCAAACTGGTGCAGACATAGGTTCCTCAGAATTGTGACTGCAGCTCTAGCTGTGACTCGAGTATAATGCATTAAATGGCAGCAGAAGTGTGTGTGTGTGCAGCTCTGGGTGTGACTAGAGTATAATGTATTATATAGCAGCAGAAGTGTGACTGGAGAATGAGGTAACATGTAACAGCAGGTTTGTTAGTGCAGCTCTGGATGTGACTGGAGTATGAGGTACCATGTAACAGCAGGTGTGTGACTGCAGCTCTGGTTGTGACTGGAGTGTGAGGTAACATGTAACAGCAGGTGTGTTAGTGCAGCTCTGGATGTGACTGGAGTATGAGGTAGCATGTAACAGCAGGTGTGCGAGTGCAGCTCTGGGTGTGACTGGAGTATGAGGTAGCATGTAACAGCAGGTGTGCGAGTGCAGCTCTGGGTGTGACTGGAGTATGAGGTAGCATAAATAGACAGTGTGGGGTGTGAGCTCTATGAATCTATGAGGGTAACATGTAACAGCAGGTGTGTGAGTGCAGCTCTGGATGTGACTGGAGTATGAGGTAGCATGTAACAGCAGGGTGTGGAGTGCAGCTCTGGATGTGCTGGGTATAAAGGTAGCATGTAACAGCAGGTGTGTGAGTGCAGCTCTGGATGTGACTGGGTATGAGGTAACATGAAACAGCAGGTGTGTGGTGCAGCTCTGGATGTGACTGGGTATGAGGGAGCATGTAACAGCAGGTGTTGGAGTGCAGCTCTGGATGTGACTGGAGTATGAGGTAGCATGTAACAGCAGGTGTGTGAGTGCAGCTCTGGATGTGACTGGAGTATGAGGTAGCATAAATAGACAGTGATGTGGCTGCTGGAGCCTTTATAAATCTCATGGTGCGGCGTCGCTATCTATAGCTGCACAATGTAAATATTTGCCTGCGCCGTATTAAACCGCACACTTAACCCTCTGCTGCCCGGGGCGGCCCTATGGGGGGGTCCTGTGTACAGGGAGCGACGGGCGCTGCTAAGGGGGTCTCTATACCTGTAGTTATTATGGGGTCTCTATACCTGTAGTAGTTATGGGGTCTCTATACCTGTATTTTATTATATTATTTTATACCTGTAGTATTTAAATGGGGTCTCTATACCTGTATTATTTATGGGGTCTCTATACCTGTAGTTATTATTATGGGGTCTCTATACCTGTAGTTATTATGGGGTCTCTATACCTGTAGTTATTATGGGGTCTCTATACCTGTAGTTATTATGGGGTCTCTATACCTGTAGTAGTTATGGGGTCTCTATACCTGTAGTTATTATGGGGTCTCTATACCTGTAGTTATTATGGGGTCTCTATACCTGTAGTTATTATGGGGTCTCTATACCTGTAGTTATTATGGGGTCTCTATACCTGTAGTTATTATGGGGTCTCTATACCTGTAGTAGTTATGGGGTCTCTATACCTGTAGTTATTATTATGAGGTCTCTATAGCTTAGAAATTTATGGGGTCTTTTATACCTTGTATTATGGGTCTCTATACTTTATTTATTATGGGTCTCTATACCTGTAGTTTTATTAGGGGGTCTTATACCTGTAGTATTAGGGGTTCTATACCTGTAGTTATTATGGGGTCTCTATACCTGTAGTTATTATGGGGTCTCTATACCTGTAGTTATTATGGGGTCTCTATACCTGTAGTAGTTATGGGGTCTCTATACCTGTAGTTATTATGGGGTCTCTATACCTGTAGTTATTATGGGGTCTCTATACCTGTAGTTATTATGGGGTCTCTATACCTGTAGTTATTATGGGGTCTCTATACCTGTAGTAGTTATGGGGTCTCTATACTTGTAGTTATTATGGGGTCTCTATACCTGTAGTAGTTATGGGGTCTCTATACCTGTAGTAGTTATGGGGTCTCTATACCTGTAGTAGTTATGGGGTCTCTATACCTGTAGTTATTATGGGGTCTCTATACCTGTAGTTATTATGGGGTCTCTATACCTGTAGTTATTATTATGAGGTCTCTATACCTGTATTTTAATTTATGGGTCCCCTATACCGTAGTTTTATTATGGGGTCTCTATACCTGTAGTTATTATGGTCTCTATACCTGTAGTTATTATGGGGTCTCTATACCTGTAGTTATTATGGGGTCTCTATCCCTTTAAATTTTTATGGTGTCCTATCCCTGAGTTATTATGAGGTCTCTATACCTGTAGTTATTATGGGGTCTCTATACCTGTAGTTATTATGGGGTCTCTATACCTGTAGTAGTTATGGGGTCTCTATACCTGTAGTTATTATGGGGTCTCTATACCTGTAGTTATTATGGGGTCTCTATACCTGTAGTAGTTATGGGGTCTCTATACCTGTAGTTATTATGGGGTCTCTATACCTGTAGTAGTTATGGGGTCTCTATACCTGTAGTTATTATGGGGTCTCTATACCTGTAGTTATTATGGGGTCTCTATACCTGTAGTAGTTATGGGGTCTCTATACCTGTAGTTATTATGGGGTCTTTATACAGTGGGGGGAAAAGTATTTGGTCAGCCCCCAATTGTGCAAGTTTCCCCTTAGGGGGCCCCCTTAAGGGGACATCAGAGGTCGCCCTCAAAGAGAGAAAAAATGGGGAAAACAAATCCGGGAAAACCCCATGTTGATTGGGGAAAATTTTATTTGCAGATTATGGGGAAAATAGTTTTTGGCCCCCCGACAAACAAGCGAGATTTGCCCCCAAGATGTGATTTTTTGTCCCCCCTCTTCCCTGCATAAGGCCCTTCGAAAAAAAACCCCCTGTGCCAACCTCATACATCCAACCCACTATGGTGAAGACCAAAGAGCTGGGAAGGAAACAAAATGGTACCCTCCCCCGGCTGGGGGTGAATCTGCAATAGCAGGCCCGCGTTGTCCCCCTGCTTCGGCCTGACCCCTTCCCCTCCATCTGGGGGCCAACAGTTCCCCCGCTTAAAACGGGACATTCCCAGAACCACAGGGGACCTAGTGATGACCCGCAGAGAGCTGGGACCCCCGAAAAAAAGGTCCATCAGTATACACTACGCAGGATTTAGACCCGCAGGCCAGTGTTCCCCCGCTTAAACCCCCTGCACAAAATCGGTGGACGGCGCTCGTTTTTGAGACAAAACTGTGGAGGAAACTTTAAAAAAAAGATTTATTTATTCCATAAGGTGAAAAGGGTTTTAAAACCTCAGCAAAAAAAGGGGTAACAAAATAAGGTTTGGCCCCAACCGGCACTTTTTAAAATGTTTACGTGTCAATAACACTGGGGGCCCTAGTGAATGACCTGCGGAAGGGGGCCCAACGTACAAAGGCCCATCAGAAACACACTCACCGCGGGGATCAGATCCTGCAGTGCCAGACGGGTCCCCTGCTTTAAACCCAAAATGCGGGCTGTCTGAGTTTGCTAGAGAGCATTTGGATGATCCAGAAGAGAATGTCATATGGTCGGATGAAACCAAAGCAGAACTCGTGGTGTTTGGAGGAGAGAGAAGACCGAGCTGCATCCAAAGAACACCAGACCTATGTAAACTGGGGGGGAACATAAGGGGGGGGGGCAAAGAGCCAAAACCGACTAACCCCCCCCGTAAAAGAAATGAATGGGGCCCTGTATCGTGAGTCAAACCTCCCTCCACAGTAAGGGGGATTGAAGATGAAACGTGGTGGGGGTTTTAGCACGACAAATTGACCCCCCGCACCGTTTATAAAAGCATTTTAAGGTCTGGGGGTGACCCAGGGGAGTTCCCGATCTCAACCCCCTAGAACCCTTTTTGGGGAAAGTTAACGTCCTGTTTCCCCCAAACATCAGTTTGAGGAGATCGATGGGGATGGGGGGCCCAAAATACCAGCGCGTGTGTGCCAAAATTGTGAAGACTTGTGGAAAAACATAGGGGGGGCAAAACCCCTTTCTTGGCGGCGCGGTTCTTCCCCACGAGCGTCGGTTTCTCAGTGTTCCCCCTATCAGTATCCGGCCATAGTGGTTTACCCGCGGAGATACACCTTTTTTGGCGCCCCGCGTGGTCACACGTGTCCTGGATCGCCCCGTGTTGGCAGACGGGGGAAATTCCAGAAAGTTGTTGATTGATGGGTCCAGCCAGGGGGGGCGCCCCAGCTACAGCCAAGAATAACCATGGTGAGCGCAACTCGGGAGCCTCTGCTTTTGTATGGAACTGCAAAAGCAAAACGGAGACCGGTATACAATGGGCCTGGGAAGCAGCTGAAAAGAGGGGGAGGGGACGACGAGAGAGGGGAGGCAAACCCAGAGAGCGGGAGGCACAGAGAGAGAGAAAGGGGGGG
>JAODAL010045285.1:0-32082 GCA_025379985.1 Phyllomedusa bahiana | reverse complement strand
TTAAGACATTTTCAACATTTTTTTGTGACCCAGACATGGGGCCTATGGTTTACGGAAAGGGGGGGCAAGTTTCATCAAAAATTTATACTAGTTAACAGCGACAAATATATGCGAAATTCTGGTGTAAAGAAAGCCTTTAATTTTTGGTCAAAAAAAGCAAAAAGTCAAAGTTTCCGGGAAAAATTTTTACAACACATGAACTTGTGAAATCTCCCTGTTTATTTTTAGGTGTCAAACTTTAAAGAAAATCTAGGCCAATTTTTTTCCTAACTATAGAAAACCAAAACCCCATACTTAATTTTGGGTACCCAAAAATGTTATTTGCCTATTACTTTTAAAGTCATTGTTTTTGTCTTTCTGTATGTTCATGGTTTTGATTAAATATTTCAAAAAACATTCGAAACCCCTTGGTTTTAATTCCTGAATTTTTTTTAGTAGGTCATTCGGATACATGTAAGGTCTTTAGCTTGGTAAAACCGGGTTTTAACACTTCTTAACAAGTTTTTTTTGTAGACTGTGTTTATTTTCCCGAAAAAACTTAACTGAGCCTTTTTTGGTAGTCCAACCAAATGATAAAAATAGTAATCAGCACATCAAAAAAAAAAAAAAAAATTTCTCCCATCAAATATGACCCCCACACAGCCCCTGGGGACACCATTATTACTCAATGGGGTTAATTCCCCCATTGGTGTCCTATTTTGCAGACCAGCACGCCATCATGGCTTATGTATGATAGAAACCAGTGGTTTTCAACAGACCTTATCATTTTTTGAAAGGGTAAAAGTTTTTGCATGAAAATAAAAAAGTAAAAAAAAAATTTAAAAACCTTTTAAAAAATGCCCCTTTGGGTTTAAGAAGAGGAATAAAACAATTTTAATTTACTTAAAAGAAAAATTATTGAACACTTTTACATATTTCTCCAATTAGAATTAAATAATGCATGTAAAGGCTTAGGGAAAGCAATCTAGCTGGGAAAATCAGTAAGCACCACAAACCTTTAATATAATTTCACACAAAATATTGTATACCTCTTTTACTTACCGTAGTTGTCTTTATTCGGCCACCTGGTTGCGTACAGGTCCAACCCGACTTATTAATTAATAAATCACAGCCTTCTCCTTCTAAACATGGAAGCATTTCACACCACTGTTTTGTTCGTATAATACGTGCTGCAGGAAGACAAGGAGGAAAAAAACATGAAGATAAATATTTTGTGCCTCTGAGATCATTTAATGCTAACTAGTTCATTGAAAAATGGGTCAATGGCTTGCCCTAGTTAAATAACAGTTAAATCAAACAATATTGTGACATTATTATGCTTAATTACACATCCTTACTTTGATACATGAATGTTTTGTTAGGTGTTAAAGGACAGATATTGATACACATTTTATACATTTCATTTCTGTCAAAAAACATACGCTGTGCTAGGGCTCTTCCACAGCAAATACAGTAGTCAGAGTCAGAACCGAGGTTCATGCCGAACATTTGGGTGCAAACGTCACAATCCTTGATCAGTGTATATTCATAAGTAAGTGATCTCAGTGATGTTTACATGACCAACATGGGGATAGATATTCTAGATTAAGAAATATTGGTATGCACACAACTATGTAAGGTGCTCAGTGGAAGGGTTAATCCAGAGGATACCCATAGCAATTTAAGGTAAGTATTCATGGCACACATATTGATATACAAAAAGTTAGATGCTTTAATTTTACATAATTTGTGCAATGCTCTCTTAGAGTAGGAAAGGAGGGAAAGGAAAAAAAAAAGGGAAAGTAGGGGGAAATAAGCTTTAGAATACAGCTTCACAATTAGGACATGTCCCCACGGCAAGGGTTTTCGGTCGGTTTTTCAGCCGGTTTGGGGGGTTTTCAGAAACCCCCTGAAAAAAAAACCGGCCCCAAAAAAGAGACAATGGTGCTCTATGGAAAACACATGCAGCAGTCCCCACTGCACGGGTTTTCCGTCGGGGGTTTTTTTCCGCCCGTGTCCGGGCCCCCAAAACATTGTGGAAGCACAATCTTCCTCCGTGTTTCCGATGGAATATATGCTTCTCAATGTGAAGGGGGAGGGCTTTTCTCCGCTCATCGTGGAGAAAAGCCACCCCCCCCCCGCAGCCGGGGGGACGGCCGCAAAACAGGACAAATACCAGCCGGCAAACCGACTGGTATTTGTCCTGTGCCGTGAGAATGCGCCCTTAGAGAGTCCAGTTCAACTGAAAACTTGCACGAGTGGATTAAAGGAATGACTGAAGAGTATGGCTCATCTAAGCTTCAGTTCCAACTGGTGGAGAGTAGCAGAAAATCCTGAAAGTACTCTGTTTAATTTAGCTGTAGATCGTAATCCATATCTCCGATGACAAGAATCCCATTCAATGTTCAAAGTAACCTTAGGGCACTTATGTGAGCTTGTGATAATCGAGTCAGGTTTCTTTCTCCAAAATGTCCTTAGAGTGTGCGAGACTAAGAGTATTGTGCCTGGAGATTGCTCTTGGCCTGCTGCTTGATAAAAGGTCAAAAAGACCCATAACGTCGCAAACAGCCATCTTAAATAGAGCACTTCCAGGATCTTCCGCTACTCTTCACCAGCTGGAAACGAAGCTTGGATGATGCACACTCTTCAGGTTTTCCTTCAACCCACTTGTGCAAGCTTCCAGTTGAACTGGACTCTAATTATGAAGCATTTTTCTTCCCCACTTCCCCCATTTTTTCGTTCCCCTTCTTTCCTTGCTCTACTTTAAGAGAGCGTTGCACAAATTTTGTATGACTATATGCTTAAAAATAAATAATCTAACTTTTTGCATATCTATATGTGTGCTGTGGATACTTACAGTACCTCATGGGGATATATATGGCTGACTACTGCTTCCCTTTGGTTTTAAAAGCTGAACCTCGTGTAATCCACCAATCACCAGGCCACATTAAGTACATTGAGGGGTTGATTTTAGGAGAAGACAATATCAAAGATGAAATTACTTTTTTATATTAACATTGTAAGGTGCAATGATGATAACTTTGGATGACATTTTTTCGCATCTGCTGATCAGCTGTAGGAGGTGTGCAACTAGCCCTTATAGACAAATATAGGCCTTCAAGACAAATCTTTTTTTTAGGTTTTTTTTTTGTTTTTTTTCATCCTGCTTTCTAAGAGCCATGTATTATTTAATCCTCCTTTGGCTTATACATACAATGACATGTGTTTTTTTTTTTACATTTTTCATGGTAACATTTCTGGATATCTTTAACTCATTGAAAAATGTTTATTTTTTTTTGTGGAGAAAAAAAATGAACAGAAAATTAAAACCTTTTTTTTTCCCTTTTCTTAAATTTTTTTTTTAAAAGGTACTGTATAAGTAACATTTTAAATTAATTTTGGGGTCCCCAATTTTTTGTTTGACCCCAAAAATTTAAATTTTTTTTTATAATATTCTACTAGTTTTGCACAGGAAAAGCATTGACTGAGACACCCCCTAAGTTTTAAAAATTTAGTTGGAATCCCACTTTTTCCAATCGGGGATTTGTAACCAAATGCTGTAATTTAAAAAAAGCCCCAAAATGGTGTATACAGGCCCTATTGTGTCCCCCAAAAAGGGAAATTTTAAAGGTCAGGGAGTAAACCCAAAGGGCCTAGATTTAGTATAAAATTGTGATATTTTGGGGTTTTTTTAAAATTTCTTTTCCTTATATCTTTTCGGGACGGGGTTTCCCCGGGGAAACCCCGCAAGGGGTGAAAAACCCTAAAAGCCACCCCGGGGAAACCCGGAATCTAAGTACCCCCCGGTTTTACCAAACCCCCGGCCGCAAAGGGGGGAGGATTTCTGCGGGTGAGGCTACCAGGTCGTTACCTCTAAGTGACTTGCTTGGGGGGGCGGGGGGGGTACTGGGGTACAAAATTAACCCAAGGCAAAGTCGGGGGAAGGGCCGAAGGTAAAGGGCGGGCCGCAGAGGTTCTTTGGTCAGGGGGCGGGCAAAGGTCGGGGCAGGGGGAAAGCGGGAAAAGGGGGGGAAAACCTGGGGGAGGGGACTGGTAAAACGGGTAAAGCAATACGGCCCTTAAGGAAACCACCAAACTTTCCTTAAGCACACCAAGGGACTGGCAAAAAAGTGAGGGGGCGAAAACCGCTAAAATAGAACCAGCGCCTGAAAATTTTTGCCCAATTTTTTGGGGGCGGGGCCCCCTTTAAATCAGGGGAACCCGGGGGGCCACGGCCTAAAAGCACAGGGCACGCGCCCCGGCGGCGGGGAAAAGGGGGGGGACAGGGGGTTAAAGGAGGGGAAAAGGGGAGCGCGCTGGGGGCCGGGACAAAAGCGGGGGGGGTCGGGGGCACTGCAGCCCCCCGCCCCGGACCCCTGGGGGCCGGGGGGGGCAGGGGGGGCCCGCACCCCCGTGAAAAGAACCCTCCCCCTTGGGTTTCCCCCCCCCTTTTTTGGGAAACCCCTGACGGGAAGGGTGGGTTTGGTTTTATTCCCCGGGAACCGCTCCTCTGCCCCAACCCCTTTTCCAAACCAATGAGGAAAAACCGGGCTTCCCCCTCACTGTTTTCGGGCCCCCAGACCCCCCTTGACCTATAGAGGTTATCAGATGGGCCCCCGGAAAAGGCGGACAGATTTACGGGAGAAGGTTTACGCCCCAAACCGGCTTGGGGAAAAAAGGGGGAAAAAAACAGGGAAGGCGTTCAGCACGCAGAGTGGGGGGCCAAGCGGGGCTTTTAATCCCGGGTTAAGCTCCCGGGAAATCCCTACAAAGGGGGACCCAGAAATTTTTGGGGCCCAAACCTTGAAACCCGGGGGCCCCTTAAAGCGGATGTTTTTCCCGAAACCCAAACCCCTTTTTTCCCCCCTTTTAAAAATAGGGGAGGAGGTCTCCGGTGCCTATGGGCCGGGGAAGTTTAGTGGGGGGAGGGGGCCCCTTAAAAAGGGCCGCCCCGGATTTATTTGAAAAGAGTTTTCTTGATGCCCCCGTACTTGGGCATCCACGGGCGGGGGATGTAACGGGGAGCCCCGATGGAGAGGTGGGGGGGGAAGCGGGCCCAAAAACAAAAAAAAAAAAAGGGGGGGGGCCCAGGGGTTTTAATCAAAGGGAATTTTTGGGGAAAAATTCCCCCCAGGGGAGGGGGTAAACCCAGTTACCCCTGGCAGCGGACAAAAAAAGTTCAGATAAGTCCTAAAATTTTTGGTTAATAGGGGGATGATATGCGGAAGGAAAGCCCAATGAATCTGAAATTTGAGCACAACAGGGCCCCCAAAATTTTCGATAAAAAAGCTACCCCCCTATAAAGAGCCGATATGAAGGGGAAAAGCCCATGAAATTTCGAAAGTTTTGTGGGGGGAAAGAAGTGGGGGGTTTATTTGGGAAAAAGGGGAGGGAAACCCGGGCAGAGGAAAAAAAGTGGGCCATTTTCAAAAATTCTGCCCGACTACTCCCCCAGAGGCCCGTGGTTCCCTGAGGGGTGGGGGGTCTTAAAAAAACCCTTTCGCAATTGCGCCCAAAGGGTTTTTCCCTGGGAACCGGGGAGAGGCAGGACAAAAACCCCGGGGGTTTTGACCCAAGGGACTTTTTAAAGGGGCACAGGAGCCCAAAAGGCCGGGACAAAAGTCTCTAAGTCCCGAGCGAGAGTGGGCCCCCAATATTTCCCGGGGAGATTTTTTCTGAGACTTATGGACTCCAGGGTCCCCAAGGGGTTTTCGGGGAGGATGTCCCCATTTCCCAGGAAAACGAGGGAAGGGGCCCTTACATGGGATTCCCCGGGGGGGCGGGGTGTCAAAGGTCCCCCGGGCCCCCGGTAGGAAGAGCTCGGGGGGGTTTAAATATGCTCCCAAGGCGGCTCCACCCCCCCGGGGGTCAGAGGATCTAGAAAGGGCGTCGTCTTATGTTTTGCCGGGCCGGGGTTCCGAAAATGAAAGAAAAAAATTTAAAAAATCGGGCGAAAAAGAGGGGACCACCTAGCTTGCCGGGATTAGCCTTTTGGGAAAGATGTGGGTTTGGGTTTTAAGTTTTGTGATGGGTTAAAAAAAATTTCGGGGGGGGACGGGCCCCCTCCGAAAAAAAAAAAGGTGCCCCCCAATTCTTCCGGGGCCAAATTTTTTCCAGCAAATTCCCGATCCCGTTAGAAAAGTTTTTTTTCGGCTGTGGAAATTTTTCTGGAGAAAAAAGCCGCAAGTACGTTTTTTTTCCGGGGGGGGCCCTTTTGGGGGAGAACCCTCCTGCACCTACCGAGGAGGCGTTACCTCGAGGAAAAAGGGGGGCCGTTGGGGCCCGGGCAAGACAGCATGGTGCAGAAAGCGAATCCCGATTTGAGGCGTTTCAAACCCCTTTTTGAGCCTCGGGGGCCAGGGTTTTGGGGGTTTTTGGGCCTTTTTTCTTCTTTGGGGGCCACCAGGGGGGGGCCACGAGCGTAAAAAAATTGGGAAAAAATTTGTCTGAATAGTTTGCAAAACCCAAAAAAAACCTTTGGGAGGGGCGGGGGAAGCCCAAGGTCGGGGCCTTGTAAAAGCGACAATTTAAAGGGGTTTCCCATTTGGAGCCCTTGATCCAAAAAATTTTTGTAACCGGGAAAGGGCAACGAGGTGTTTTTTCGAAGAGGAAATTTCTCTAGTTTAGCGTAAGCCGGGGGGCCCCGGGAGACTTTTCTGGTCCCCTTGGGGGAACTTGGGGGCGGTGGGGTTTCCGGCCCGGGGAGAAGATTTGATATTTAAAGGGTTAGAAAAACACCCCAGACTAAAGGGGTCTGGGAAAATTTTTTCATTAACAAAATTCTGGAACACCGCTGGAGGTTGAAAGGGCCAAAAGGCTTTGCCCGAGGTAATTCAAAATGGCCATCTTGGTAAAAAAGGCTGTTTTCCACTCGCCCCCCCTTCACTTTTTCGAACCCAGGTTTTATCCCTTCGCAGGCCCAATTGGAAAAAAATTGCACCCAAACCAAGCGATCGAACATTCCGAGATCAGGGCAGGGGGAATAAATTCTGATATTTAATTTTTTTAAAAGCCCCCAAATGAACATGGTGGGGAAAAAACCCCTTTTCCCTTTTCTACAAAAAAAAACCCACCCCACCCGGGGAGGAGGACTTACTATGCCCCCCTTTCCCCGGGAGATTCTTTGGTTTATATTCGGACATACCCTTAGTCCCCCAAACGGGAAAAGGGGATAGATTTTCCCTCGGGAAATTTTTCCCCGGGAAGCGGCCTGGGGAAAATTCAAAGGGCCCGGTTTGGGGTAGGTTTGGGTTTTTCTTTTTTTTTTTTTTTTTTTTGGGGGAAAAAAAAAAACATGGGCCCAAATTGTTGGGGGCGGGAAGCCCGGGGACGGGTTTGAAGATTTACGGACCCGGGCCCGAGGGGGCAGAACAAAAACCGGAAGGCAACGAGTGGCAGGGCGGGGCCCCAAAAGGAAAATTTTCGCCGTGTTCCAGCCCAAAGGTGGATTTTTGCTTTTGGAACCAGGGAAAGGGCCCCAGGAGAATCCCCAGAGGCAACGAGGCGGACCACATTTTCAGATTTTTCCTTGTGTAGAGCCCCAAATCTGTAGAGAGAGAGGCCCGTGCAAAACCCAAAATCACACCCCTTTAAAGGCATTCGCCCTACAACAGGGAGACCGTACATGGGTTTCTGAAAAGGGGGCCCAACCGGGGAGCCGATACTTGGGGGCCAGAGCCGGGGCTGTAAAGTTCCCTGGGGACCCCGAATCAAGGAAGGCGGGGGGCCTGGAAGGTGCTACCCCGGGGGTAAAATTTCCCCAAATAGGGAATGGTAGAAAGGGAGAAATGCTGCACAGGAAAACCTAGGGACGCCCATTTCCTGCGAACCCTAATGTGCGAATTTTCCCGGAGAACCGGGGAACGGGCCCCAAAAAAAGTGGCCAAAACCCCGCCCCCAGTAGAAGCTAAACGCCAAGGCGACGTGGGGCCCCATTTTCCGGGGAAGGGGGGGCTCTCTCGATTCGTCGGTAAAACCCTTTCCGGGAAACCCTTTTTGGGCAGAGGGTGGAAATTTTTGGGAAAAGACGGGACCCAAAAGGTGGTTCCCCGGCGTGAGCGGGCGACCCCCCCTGTTGAAGACGGAGCTCCTGTTTTTCCTTTCCGCAAACCAAAATGTCTTTTCGAGGGGCCCAAACTGAATCAGTTCTTTCCAGATTGAGGGAAAAGCCCAGCCCACGAGTCACCCTTTAAAAAATGGCCCAAGGGCCTTGCCAAAGGTTCCCCCCCACCTCATTATTCCCTTCGTTCAGAGGAAAGGGGGGTTGCGGAATGAAAGGGAAAGTATGACCACAGTGGAGTCGCCCTGACGGAGACGGAGCAAAGCCGCCGCCGCGGAGGAGGCGAGGCGGGTTTCCCTCAAAGACGCTGCGGAACCCCTGGAGGAAGGTTTGTAGATTCGCCGTCTGGGGATCCCCCTCGGTCCCATAACGGAGTGGCCCGGGCCCAAGGCTTCCCCGACAAGAGGCAATAACAAAGGCCACCTTAGCCCCGCTGGGTTTGGGAAGTGGTGCCCCAAAATCTCCAGGGGATGGACACTGACTGATGAAGCCACGGCATTTTCCTGGGATCTCCATCAAAGCGTGACGGAAGCGGCAGCTGCAGAGAAGGTCCAGGTACGGGAGCAACTGGTGCCGATGGGGCAGCGCTCGTCGCAGGCGATGGTAGGCGAGCTGCTAGGTTCTGCATCATGGCGGCGAGCTGGTCAATACGCTGGCACTGCTGGACGACAGCCGTTGAGACATCACGAAGTACAGGTAAGGGTACCCTGGCGGAATCCATGGCCAGTCCGTACTGTAGCGGGTACGGTGGATTCGCTGGACCCCCGCAAGCGATGATACCTAAGCCACGCCAGGGAACGGAATCTAAGTAGCCCCCGGTTTTCACCAGAGCCCGCCGCAAAGTGGGATGGACTTGCTGCGGCGTGAGGCTACCAGGTCGTTACCACTGACGTGGCGTGCGTGCGGAGGCGGCCGGGGTACTGCGTTTGGTTTCAAAAATAATCCAGAGGCGAAGTCGGGGACAGGCAGAAGGTCAGGGCAGGCAGCAGAGGTTCGTGGTCAGAGGCGGGCAGAAGGTCAGGGCAGGCGGCAAGCAGGCAAGGTCTGGAAACGTGGCGGACGGACTGGTACACGGGTAAGCAATACGGACTCTAAGGCACACCAAACTCTCTCTAAGCACACCAACGGACTGGCAGGAAGTGCAGGGGGCGTACCGCTAAAATAGAACCAGCGCCTGATAATTGACCAATTATCGGGGCACTGGCCCTTTAAATCTAGAGAAGCCGGCGTGCGCGCGCCTAAAGCACAGGGAGCGGAGCGCGGACGGGTAAGGGGAGCGGCGCTGGGGCCGGGACAGGAGCGGGGTGGTCGCGGGCAGCTGCAGCCGCCGCACCGGAACCCCTGCGGCCGCGGGGGGCAGCGGAGCCCGCGACCCCCGTGACAATATCCTTGTTGAAATCTACAGTGAAAAAGTTCTACAGAGTGCCTAAAATCATGTGTCACTGATCACAGATTTCAATTATTGGAAATCTAACACTAAATTCCAATGCCCTGTTTATATTTGTGATGAGAGTTTCCTAAGAAGCAATTGTTGTAGAGTCTGTAAAAAAAATCTTGGACAAAAAAAGCACAGCATGCAGCACAATTTTGGGCAGTAAAATGCTGGACAGGGTTAATGCTGGGATTCGTGAGATGGTCTTTATGTCATTTGCCAGATCTGGCACTGCAACTATTTTAGTTTTTCTGGTATTAGAATAGGGCAGAACAATGGAAACAACAACAATGTATATGTGAACAGCGCATAAACATTTGTAATTAAGGTTTACTTTCTCTATAGCATTATAGGATTCTCATAGTTAATAGGTCTTTGTTAGTTACAATTTTATGACCTTTGCCTAAATATGATTGTTGCCTGCTGTGTAAAGCATTAAGCTGGTAAAATGCTGGACTGATTTATTGCTGGGGTTTGTGGGATGGTCCTAGTGCGATTTGATGTATCTGGCATTGCCATCATTTTTGTTGCCCTGCTTTTAGAACAGGACAGAAAAATGGAAACAATATCACAGATGTGAACAGAGCTTGACAAAAAGTCTTTGTAATTATGGGTAATATTCTTTATAGCATTATAGGATTTTTATACCCTCCCACATCTCATAGACAGTTAAGGGCCTTTGTTAGTTATAGTGTTAAGACCTTCACCTACTGTAAATAGAATTGTTTCCTACCATGTGTATAATAATTTTGTTGTACGGTACCTCATGTACAATATACATAAAAAAAAAAAACTTAGACTCCATTCATACATGGTGTTAATGCTAAATATACACTACATCTCTAAGGACTGTAGTCACAGCCTGCCTTAAACCCCACGCATTAAAAAACCCACAACACAAGCACGCCTTATATTGGCGAACAAGAACCTCGACGTGTATGACTATTATCAACAAACATAACTACAGTATATCATTGTATATAAGTATTGAATAAAGACTACAGCTCTCAACTCCCAAAGAATAACATATAATCTATTCTTGACCCTGAACAGCATGTACCCTTCAGCTTGGGGCTGCCCACAGGCACGTGTCTCTTTCACTTAATTGAAAACCTAATCTTGCACATCCATGTATCCTTTTTAAGTATTATACACAGCAATGCCAAAATTGCATCACGTAACCCAAAGAACATAAAGATTGATGCCATCCCTAAAAACCAGGATGCTAATACTGTACATTGTTATACCTATTCAGATAGTCTGCCCTTTATTTTAAATGCTATAATCCCCTTCTGCAGTCCAATATCAATATATTGCAAATATTATGACAATGTATGAAGCTCACACACACTGTAATGTATGTGTTAACATCCATACTGGAACATAAGCAGTTAACTGCACTATTTAAGCCAAGCAATGCTCCATATGGTAACAGATTTCACTCGAGTTCTTTGACCATCTTGCTTTCTACTTAAACTGGTATTGTCTAAATATGTGTTTGGATAGCTTTGAACACTGCATTTGCTGATCATTCATTCATACAGTCACCAACTGCCAAAGCCATGGTAAATCTCCCATGTGGGAGACAGCATATTTTTTTGACGAGAAAAAGTGAGATAAACCTAGTCTGTCAGCCATACATTTGAACAGTCATATCAGTCTAGAGAGATATCAATGATTAAAACCACACAGAAAAATCTTCAGCAATTCTTATTTGCAATATCTAAGCAAGGAATAAAGAAGACTGTGTTTTATTGGTGACAGCTTAAATGGGGACTATGAAACCAGGTACGGTGATGGTGGGCTTTTTAAAGAAGGAATTAAAAATATAATTCTTTCCAGTTTAAACATATATTAACTCTGCTATACTACCTCTAGAGGGAATTCTAAAACAACACAAATGAATCGATGTCTTTTGTAAGCAGCAAATTGAGAGCAGTAATTATGCTGTGATAGCCCTTGAGCCCCAAGGATTCATTTACTTTACGAGACAACAAAGAAACATTACTTTATATAATTTTTCTCTCAGAGTTCTTATGTTATCTTTTATGCTTTTATTGTATCATTACATTGTTTGGTGACCTGTCACATTGACATATAAACTATCTATTCACATTTTTAACAAGCGCAGCCTGGATTTAATTATTTCCGTAATCTACATGTTACTACAAGCTCATCTTCCTCACATTCATTTTGTATTGCAAAGGAAACACCCAGCATTGCAAAAAGAGGAAATTGTTTCCATATATTCATGACAGTGAATGTAGACTTTTATAGTTTGTTCGAACAGGCTCAATATCCCACAGCGCCGAACACCAGAGACACAATGGAATCTTGCCATGTGCATGCAAATCAACTCGCCAAGAGCTTACTCTCTGGTTGCAGAATCCTTTGTAGGGACCACCTAATGGTCATATCTTGCTGTCTCACACATATACTATCTAACCACAAGACACAGAACATGCTTCAAAAGACACTCATACAGAGACTGTTTACCATAATGTACTTCTAAACCCTTCTCTGCCTAATAACTTTCAAGAGAAGTCTAATGTACATTTTTTGAAGTGTATTACTCAGAGAAAGCAGTGAAATAAAATACAAAACTGAAAGATTATAACACATAAAGCTGAGCTTAATTTGTTACCTGCACAGATAAACCAACAATCAGTCTATATGCTGGTAGGCCCTGTATTTCAAATTCAGAAAAATTACAGTAAATACAAAAAAATACTTTTACATGTATGCAAAAGAAAAGAAAAAAATGGTCCATACAAAGTTCACGCTTGCATAAAACAGACATCTGACCTCTTAATGAATCACGTCCTCTTTGGATAAGGCCTGAGAATTAATCCTTTAACAGCAAAGCCTATTTTGGCCTTAGGAGACAATTTCTTTTTTTACTATTGTCAGTTTCGAAGAATCATCATTTATTTATTTTCATTGATATAACAGTTGGAGAGCTGTTTTTTACATTTTTTATTTGGGTCAGTTTTACTGTTTAACTTTTATGAACTCAGTGGACAGTAAAAAAAAAGAAAATTAGCAATTTTGACTTTTTTGGTTTGGTTTTAACGTAGTTTTGAAAACATGTCACCTTTATTCTAAGTCACTGGTTAAAAAAAAGTAATTTGTTATTGTACCGCTGCATTCCAACAACTTTTTTTTTATGGAAGCTTGTTTTTTCCAGACACAGTACATGTTTAGTGGCATTATTTTGGGATGCATATAACTTATTAATTAACTTGTATTAACTCTTCTGGTAGGAAATAAAAAATACAGAAAATTCCCCTTTTTACTGTGATTTAAAAGTCTCTTACTGCCAAACCACTTAAGTGTCATAATTATCACTGACCACGGCATCTACAATATTAAACCGACAAGATCAGAGTTCTCTTTCAACATGGCTGTTGCTGCAGGAGCCCGACTGTCCCTCCCAGCTGTGCTTCAGTGGCAATTGGGCAGGCATAGGTCTTATGCTTGCACAGTCTGAATCGTACATATTTGTACATCGTTCTTCACTAAATGGCTCCTGGAGATGCACAACAAGTAATTAATCTTTGGGGTTTTTCAAGGTTTCACAACTCTTGTGAAATCATAACAAAGAAATGTAAACTCAAACCAATAAAAGAAAACAAACTTTACATTGCTAGTTTCTCATTAATTCCTCTTCTAAAATAAAATAAGTACTAGTTGACTGTGTACTCAATATTGATGGAAACATTTATTGATAACATAAATTACTGGAAGGTTGACATTGGCATGACTCTAATATTTGAATTTCAATATAGATTCTACAAAACAGCACCTAACAATGTTTCAAACTGATGTATAGAGCCATACAAAGACTGCTTCTATTTGTTGTACATAGGTATACAGGTATCTTTCTGTTGGATACTGTTCCATACTAATTAAACGGAAATCAGATGCTACATGTACAGATGTGTTCTCCCCTAAATGCACTGTCTAAGGGAGATTATCTCCATACATATAGCATGCAATGGAGCCTATACTGCACCATACAGAAGCTGCATAGCTCCATACTTAGCAGCTGTACATCTTTTGTGTGCTGTCTTATAGTGAACCTGTGACATCTCATGTTGATTTTAGGAAATAACTATGTTCTCTGGGAAATAACAATTCTAGAGTGTTTTCTTTTTTAACACTTTTTTCTGCTGTTCATCTGTTAGTCCTTCTAGAAATGTATTACTGAATCAGTCAGCTGGGTTTTTACTATTGAATTTTCAAAGGGGTGTGTGCCTGAACACATTGACTCTGACATCACTGATTGGACAATATCATACTGTACAGGGAGACATCCCCAATGGGCAACACCCATCTGCCTGATTCTATAATACATTTCTCTAAGAAATAATAGAGGGGCAACACAAAACAGAGTCATAAGATAAAATGCTCCATAAGGGGCCGTTTACACAGCCCAGAGCAAATACTGCTTGGATAATCCAGCAGGTATTCGCTCTGTTTTGGTGCCGTGTACACGGCCGCAGAGGGACAGCTTTTCTCTGTGGTTTGCATTGACCTGTTCATGTTCCGCCCGAAAACTGGGCAGAAAAATGAACATGTTCAATGTTTTTCGGACCGATGGCGGTCTACAATGCTGTCTGGCGGAAAATCCGTGCGGCGGTCCCCACTGCACAGATTTTCTATAGAGGTCCGTGATAAAGTTTAAAGGTGTTCCTACATACACTCAATTGGGTTCAAGTCTGGAGAACGAGGGCCAGAGATGGCACTTGGAGGTCTTAGTCATACCCTTCCAACCAAATTTAGACATTTGTCGTCATGTAACATGTTGTATCGTCCGCCTTGGAGATCCCATCCGTCTCAGGGTAGACAATCGGTATGCATAGGTATACATGAACTGCAAAGATTTATGCATATGCAAATCAGTTTCCAGCTTCCTCAAGGATGAGTGGGCCCAGAGAATGCCATGAAAACATTCCTCAGACCATACTGCTGGCACCACCAGCTTGTGTTTTTTTCAAGAATGGTTGTGGGGTGTATTTTCTCTGATGTTCTCACCTGATATCTAACAGAAATCATCGGAGAAAGCAACGTAGTTATGTTCTCTAAACTGCTGTTTTCAGCACGTCTGGTAGCCCTTTGGTTGGCTGCTCCGTTAGCATGTCAGTCTGCATTTGCACAGCTTTGTAGCTGGGGTTAAGCATTTAAATCAATGACATATGGCTCTGCAGTTTTCACATTCCTTTTTTGCAATGGTACCATTTGTCTACTCATAATACACTTTCACTACAGCAGCATGTAAACAGTTTACAAAAGACACAGTTTGAGAAATGTTGCCATCTTTGGCCTAAAAGCCAACAATTATCCTTTGCAACTCTGATAAATCACCTTTTTTTTTTTTACCTAGGATAGCAATGAGGGATGTAGGTGCACCCAGAAGACCATCTGAACCCCTAATATACCCACCAAGCCAGTTCATGGCACGTGACTTCCTTTATGAACTACATGCTACTGACATCAAAAGTAAGACATGGTCATAATAATGTGACTCGACTGTGTATGATATATTTTATACTTATTCTTCCACTTGTGAATTCTCATAATGGTTACTGCCATTAAAACAGCCTTGGACGTAGGGTTGAGCAACATTGTAGACAACCACTTAAAGGGAATCTGGCAATGGAAAATTGGTATGAAAAAAGTCCAGATGATCAGCACCGGGCCGTAGAAAAAGGAGGAACTTTATTTAGAAAAAGACTGCCAATACAAAAGCGGCATAAAAACCACAGCAAATAAAAGCAAGCAGGCAGATCAGAAAGACATGAAGGACACGGACGCTGACATGTTTCGGGCGGTAGCCCTTAGTCGTAGCACAGTATAATTAGAGCCTCAGCCTTAAGTAGTGTCTGAAATCAATAACATTTCCTAAAATGGGGAACACCTGAGAAGGGTAACCCTACCTGGTAACGAGACGCCGTCCGCCATGAAAAGACCAGAAGGCATACAACCGGAAGCCCGCGCAAACCCGGGAAGCTGTAAGAGTGGAACGCAGATGCATCCCACTATACAGGAAATACAAGATGCAAAGTATACCGAGCAAGATCCGGAAAACCGGAAGCGGAAATAGCATCAGTAAAATACAAGATACGTTCCACTAAATCAAAGTGGAACTGGTGCAGCAAGAACGCATCTTGTATTTTACTGATGCTATTTCCGCTTCCGGTTTTCCGGATCTTGCTCGGTATACTTTGCATCTTGTATTTCCTGTATAGTGGGACGCATTTGCGTTCCACTCTTACAGCTTCCGGTTTGCGCGGCTTCCGGTTGTATGCCTTCTGGTCTGTCATGGCGGACGGCGTCTCGTTACCAGGTAAGGGTTACCCTTCTCAGGTGTTCCCCATTTTAGGAAATGTTATTGATTTCAGACACTACTTAAGGCTGAGGCTCTAATTACACTGTGCTACGACTAAGGGCTACCGCCCGAAACATGTCAGCGTCCGTGTCCTTCATGTCTCTCTGATCTGCCTGCTTGCTTTTATTTGCTGTGGTTTTTATGCCGCTTTTGTATTGGCAGTCTTTTTCTAAATAAAGTTCCTCCTTTTTCTACGGCCCGGTGCTGATCATCTGGACTTTTTTCATGCTTATCTCTGGTGCAGCTTGGGCACCGATCGTGCACGGGAACCTAAGGAGAACTCTCAAGTTGGGCTGTGCATCCAGGTGAGCTGGTTATCCTCCACGTTGTAAAGTTTGTGTTGCCAAGGCATACCGTGCTCCCATACAGCCATTGACTTTGTTATTTTGTTTATATATACTTTTCTGCCGTCGGCACTCCATTATACAGCACTTGCAAGCATGGCTCACCTTATACAAAGAAATGAAAAGGCCGCGCTGGTCTTTCAAAACAAAGGTGATATTAATCAGAGAGACACAGAATTTTCTGGAAAACTTAAGTTATTAGAAAAAACTATGGTACAGGAAATGAAAATTTGGTGGGACGCTACTACACTTAGAAATTACATCAAACAAAAAATGATTCCCAGAGGCTTACGCATCAAAAAGATCCCTACTACCATCTATTCCAATGAGTTCGTTACCAGTTGGAACTCCATATTATCTCTATGTTCTGCACAACTTATGGAATTAATAATCCAACAAGAAGAATCCAAATTGGAGACCATATCTGAGGAACTCAAACAGCTTGAAACAGAAATTCAGCAGTTCAAAGACTTATCGATGTACGAACAAGAGTTACAACGTGTGCGTAATACCGTATCACAGCTTGAAGATTCCGTGATGGAAAACAAAAAGCAAAAATTTGAACGAGATAATTATGATTACCACCATGACCAAGTATATGAATGGGGCAGAAGATCATATACTCCAACTACTCCACGCTCCATTCTGCGACGACCTTATAAAAGAAACAACTGGAGAAGAAAACAAAATCGTGTCAGCTTTATCTCACTTGACTCTGATTCTACCGAAGATGGCACTGAGACCCAAGATGAAGCTTCTACCTCTACGGCTTTGACATCTCAAGCATCATATTATAAAAAAGGCAAAGCAGCCAAAAATTCAAAAAACGTAAAAGGCATATCAGAAGAGGTGGAAGAAAACACTCAAAAAAGTGGAAAGATGAAGACCAGGAACAACACCAATTAACACATCCATCTACTTCCATTGAAGTACTCAATTTATCTACATGTCAGCTTGATGCGTCTAAAATTGAGTTACTATCCTTGGGTCTTAATTTCGGCTTGGAAAGGGATTTTGATCTGTTTCATACTTTAAAGGATATAAATAAGTTTATACGTATTCTTACCTTACGTCGTCATTTTTTGGATACTACTCCAGATCAGCAGTCCCTATCCAAGCCGAATAATTCTAAAAGTTCTAATGTTTATCATGGCTTTTCATTTTCAGAACAACTTTCCATCCAGCAGTTGGAGGAGTTAGGGGAAAATTATGATGGTCCGACAGTTAGTAGTGACCAAATTGTATATCCATGTATTACTAACAAAAATTTTTATCCCTTACAGTCTAGAACCAATATGATGGATCGTTTCCAATTTTTGGTAGAACGTGACTTAAAAATATTGTACAATTCTTTGTCTGCCAATTCTGACGGCCACAACCTCACCACCCGACAGAAAACTGCCTTGAGAGAATTAAGGTCCAATGAGGACATTGTCATACGTATGGCAGACAAGGGTGGCAGTGTTGTGGTCATGGATCAATCAGACTATCATCAATCTATGTTGTCTCTTTTGAGTGACTCTTTTACCTATCTTAGATTGAAATCAGATCCTATTCAGGTCTTTAGCAGGGAGCTTGCCCACTTGCTGGATGAGGGTGTTTCCCTGGGGGCCCTGGACCTGAGACGATCGGACGCATTGTTACCAGAATTTCCTGTCACCCCCATTTTATATGGACTACCAAAAGTCCATAAGAGGATGCCTTTTCCTCCGATGTGTCCGATCGTCTCCGACATAGGGTCCCTGGTCGAACCACTCTGCCAATGGTTGGATTCTCTCCTCCAGCCGTTTGTGTGTCGTACGCCTGGTTTCCTGAGGGATACCAAAAGTGTTCTATTTTCCTTGAATACCAAAAAGTGGGAGGACGGTTTTGTCTGGGTCACATGTGACATCGAATCGTTGTATACTAGTATCCCGCATCAGGTCGCGTTAGCTGCATTACAATTTCACTTTGAAACTTATAGTGATTTTTCTTTGGCGTTTATTCAGTACTTACTTCAAGTGACTGATTTTCTCATGAAACACAATTATTTTGATTATTCGGGTGTGTTGTACTTGCAGACTAAGGGAGTGTCAATGGGGGGCGAAATTTTCGCCCTCACTGGCCACCCGTACAGTCGCCTGGTGGGAACATTTAGCCCTTTGTTTCACACTTGGAGTGGTATGGCAGATACATAGATGATCTCCTCATCATTTGGAGAAGTGATATGTCTGCCATACCACTCTTCGTGGATTACCTAAATAATAACCCATTGAATCTTAGGTTTACGTTCTCCTACCATCAACACTCTATAACATTTTTGGATCTAGAATTAATAGCTGACCCTCATAAGATTATCACTTCTAGAACACATTGTAAACCTCAGGCTGGGAATACCATCCTGAATTTCCGCAGCTTTCATACCAAAAATACCAAGAAGGCTATCCCTATAGGTGAACTCACACGAGCAAGGAGAAACTGTAGCTCTACTGAGGATTACACTCGGGAACTGAATTCTATCTTTCACAGACTTAAGAGTAGAGGTTACCCCACTTGGGCCTTGGATAGGGCGGCTAAAAAAGTAGATTCCCGATGTAGAGAGGCACTCTTACAGGATAAACCCTTTAATAGTGTTCCATCTTATGATATTCAGCCCACTTTAGTATTAAATCATACACGCCAATTCAAACAAGTCAAAGACATTGTTCACAAATACCTTCCATTACTAAAAGAAGATGAAGGTCTTAGCCTGGTCCTGCAAAATGGGTGTAATATTGTACCTAGAAAAAGTATCACTTTGGGTAATCTCCTTTCTCCCAGTGTTAGTAGAAGCAAAAATTCACCTTCTATGTGGTTATGTCATAAAGGCTTTGTTAGATGTGGGCACTTCCCATGTAAAACGTGTGGCTTTCTCACCCCTACCAAGGAGTTTTTCGGTTCTGATGGTTCCAGATCCTTTCCTATCCGGAACTACATAAATTGCAACACTACTCATGTTGTTTATGTCATCAGATGTTCCATATGCAAACTGTCATATGTGGGCAGCACCACACATAAACTTAAAATACGTTTTTTGGAACATCTGTATGATATTAATCATACCTCTAGTAGAGCTAAGTCGAGTGCTTCACTGCACTTTATTGAGTGCCATGGAGCCGATACCAAGGGTCTGGAACTTATTGGTATTGAAAGAATTTTCAGGCCCCAAAAGAGGTGGCAATATTGAAAATAAGCTACATCATAGGGAAGCATATTGGATGCTCCTTTTAGATACGTTTTCCCCCAATGGTTTGAACTCACATAGGGAAATTATGTTTCATATATAGATACATCCAGGTAATAGTATATACATTAGTTAGGGGTCTTTGTCATTTGTCATTTGTTCTATTCCTATTTTCCGTTATTGAACATTTATTTATTCTTTTTTTTTTTTTTTTTTTGTTTTTTCATTGACATGTATTTCCTCTGGCCTCTTTTCTGTTCTATGTCCCTCCATTCCATATGCTATATAGAAATGCAAATGTCTTATGTTTAATTTGTTACAATGTTGTTTTTGCTTATTGCATGTGTGCATATGTTTTTCATTTCTCACCATCTATTTATTTGATCAGCCCTATGTCGTGTTGTTTTTGTTTTATTTCACCTTGTCCTGTTCCGATGCGCCTGCCCGTCATGTAGACCAATAGAACGCATTTGCATTCCACTTTGATTTAGTGGAACGCATCTTGTATTTTACTGATGCTATTTCCGCTTCCGGTTTTCCGGATCTTGCTCGGTATACTTTGCATCTTGTATTTCCTGTATAGTGGGACGCATTTGCGTTCCACTCTTACAGCTTCCGGTTTGCGCGGCTTCCGGTTGTATGCCTTCTGGTCTGTCATGGCGGACGGCGTCTCGTTACCAGGTAAGGGTTACCCTTCTCAGGTGTTCCCAATTTTAGGAAATGTTATTGATTTCAGACACTACTTAAGGCTGAGGCTCTAATTACACTGTGCTACGACTAAGGGCTACCGCCCGAAACATGTCAGCGTCCGTGTCCTTCATGTCTCTCTGATCTGCCTGCTTGCTTTTATTTGCTGTGGTTTTTATGCCGCTTTTGTATTGGCAGTCTTTTTCTAAATAAAGTTCCTCCTTTTTCTACGGCCCGGTGCTGATCATCTGGACTTTTTTCATGCTTATCTCTGGTGCAGCTTGGGCACCGATCGTGCACGGGAACCTAAGGAGAACTCTCAAGTTGGGCTGTGCATCCAGGTGAGCTGGTTATCCTCCACGTTGTAAAGAATGGAAAATTGGTGTCCAATCTGCTTCAAACTCTAGAGATGCTGAGTGCAGGGATATAGAAATTTAAAGGAGTTTTCTCAGTACAGGCTTTTGCAGACATCTTGTGCTTTCTCTCTCTTACAGCTTCAAATCCAGGGGCGGGTCTCTCTTCCCAGTAGGCTTGTCTTCCCTCACTGAAGACTGGTGACATCATCATTCTGTGTGAGAAGTGGAAGGGAGAGGATGTCACAGCTCTGCAGACCTCCTGCAATGGTCAGTTCTCATGTCTGCAGAGCTGTCACCTCCCTCCACAAGCTCCTTGTAACCAGAACACCTGTATTGGTGTAAACAGTTATACAAACAGCCTGAAATTATGAAACAAAGGTGAGGAATGTACTCTGCTCCATCCCTCTGTTATCAGGCAGGAAGTAGATGGGGAGCAGAGTGTATATGCCTGTTTGTACATGGCAGATAAAGAGTGATTGCCCAGATCTTTCACATAGAGATATCACTGGGAGAGAATCGGAGAGGAGATGAGGCAGCCTTTATTACACAGGTCAGAGGGGAGTGAGAGGAGGATAATGGGAACATAGCCTGGCAGCAGCTAGCAGTGAGCTCAGACAGCCAGCTTCAGTTTCACACAGTTCAGGTGGGAGTTAGGGCAGAGAATGCAGGCAACCAATCACCGCACAAGGGGCATGTCCCGACCAGGGCTGAACTAAATATCAGGCAGTCAATCACAGCAAAGATGACGTGTCCTGACCCCAAGCCATCAGATTTACCTCTAGACGCATACAGGTTAGCTAATATCTGCTATACTAAATGATTTAGGTAATGCAAACCAATTGCAAAAGTGCTTATTTTTACAGTCCCCATCGTTAAAGATATAGGGCCACATGTATGAAACTATTTAGGTCTAAAACTCCCTCTTTAGCCCAATAGTAACCTATGGGCAAAAAAGTGAGTTTTAGACCTAAACAGGTTCATACATGTGGCCCATAATCCTTGTAGCGAGAAAACCCCTTTAAAGGGGTTCTCTGTGAAAAGAAGAAAACTAAATACATACACTACATGTCATAATGAAAAAAATCCTAAATAACTTTAATTAGAAAAGTCTGCTCGTTTTGTCTAGGGGATAATCATTATAGAATAACACAATGGCCACCAGGATCATTCCCCAGCAGATACCTGTCCCACAGGAAGTAGGACACTAGTTACTTCCTGGTTAGGATAACTGACAGAACTAAGCTGTGGTATGAGTGAAAGCTCTGCAAAGTAGAAAGGAGATAGAGAGCTGTACACATGCAGACATACTGTATATATGTAAATAATTTGGGATGGACATAGAATCCATAGCTCAGCTGAGAGGAAGCAGCTTTTGTGGGACATGTAGTTTTCATAGAGCGTGCCTAGCAACTGTAGCTCCGCTAACTAGCCCAGTGAGGAGCAAGATCCATCATGGTGATAATATGTGATATAGCAGTGTCTGTAAGAAGTTCACACACTGGATTGTGACAGATAGTTACTTCTTATCTTTCGTATTACTGCACTCTATGTTCTTAGTTTTCTTTGGTTTCCCACACCGCCTTTAACGATAAAAATCCTCTCAATAAAGCTGCTAGAGAGACTGTCAATCACAGCTAGGCAATGAAAGAGAGAAGTAGTTAGTGTTGAGCGATTACGTTGGCCATCGACATCGGTCGATGGTCGATAGTCGGATCATCCCTCGACAAGATATTCGAAAATGTTCGATGGGTAGATTATGATCGATGACATTAAAGTCTTCGTTATGGGAGAGAAACAACACCTTAAATTCTTACACCCAACCGGGCTGGAGAAGCTGGTTTCTTAAACATCCATAACAGTCAAATGATACGTGCTGCTACATCTTAGGCAACACACTTAGGTTATAAAACGCCACAGAAAAAAAATCACAGGACCATTCACTATCCCTGTCTTGCCACCCACAGACTGACCTCTTAAACCTTGCATCACCCACAAATTAAAAAGTAGCCAGAAGGCAGTATGATTTTGTAACCATCATTTTACTTGAAATGGAACATTGAATATCCCTGGTCCTGGAACGCACAGACTGAGACCCCAAATGCCATGACTCCCAGATTAAAAAGTGACGGAAAAAGGAGGTCTTTCGAATCACCATTTTTAGTTTCACTGGACATTGACTATACCTGTCCTGCGGCCAACAGCATGAGCCCCAAACGCATGACCCCAGATTAAAAAGTGCCGGAAAAAGGAGTCTTTCAACCACCATTTTAGTTTCACTGGACATTGACTATACCTGTCCTGGGCCACAGCATGAGCCCCAAACCTGCATGACCCCAGATTTAAAAAGTGCCGGAAAAAGGAGTCTTTCAACCACCATTTTAGTTTCACTGGACATTGACTATACCTGTCCTGGGCCACAGCATGAGCCCCAAACCTGCATGACCCCAGATTAAAAAGTGCCGGAAAAAGGAGTCTTTCAACCACCATTTTAGTTTCACTGGACATTGACTATACCTGTCCTGGGCCACAGCATGAGCCCCAAACCTGCATGACCCCAGATTAAAAAGTGCCGGAAAAAGGAGTCTTTCAACCACCATTTTAGTTTCACTGGACATTGACTATACCTGTCCTGGCAAACAGCATGAGCCCCAAACCTGCATGACCCCAGATTAAAAAGTGCCGGAAAAAGGAGTCTTTCAACCACCATTTTAGTTTCACTGGACATTGACTATACCTGTCCTGGGCCACAGCATGAGCCCCAAACCTGCATGACCCCAGATTAAAAAGTGCCGGAAAAAGGAGTCTTTCAACCACCATTTTAGTTTCACTGGACATTGACTATACCTGTCCTGGGCCACAGCATGAGCCCCAAACCTGCATGACCCCAGATTAAAAAGTGCCGGAAAAAGGAGTCTTTCAACCACCATTTTAGTTTCACTGGACATATACTGTCCCTGTCCTGGGTAGCGCTTGCCCTCCGTATGAGTGCGGACCAATTGAGCTTCACTTGGAAATACTGGTGGTTAACGCTCCTGTTCCACCCAGGTGCCCTTTTTCTTGGCATTCTTTTTCTCATTTTACTCAACGTGCTGGAGGAAATTGTCTCTGTACTTTGTTCTCTGTCCGTGCTCCATACTCCATGTCCTCTGAATAACCTACATCTGGTCAAGTTTTCCTGTACCTCCCTTGTACAATTCAGAGGAATTTTTTTACCAGCTATTTTGTACATGCAAGTTTTTTAGTAGTTTAATTCTAGAAAACACATTTTTAAAATAGGATGGAATCCCACCATGTCTTTGTTTCTCTTTTTTAATTGTATTAAATGGGTTGTCTCAATACAGGGATTGATAGCTATGTTAAAGATCTTGCAAAAACAAGTCATTTTGCAATATGTGTCCATTAACAGTGTCCTACCTATTCCTGTTTCTGACAGCACCATCACCCTTGAGCCACTCTTGACAATTGTGAAGAACAAATGTCTGTTAGAAACAACATTTTTTTATAATAGGACCTGTAGTATACCTGCATGTAACAGCAAAAAAGAGGCCACCAAAATTCAAAGCAGACCCTTGAGCCACTTTGGACAATTGGGGAAGAACAAATGTCTGTTTGAAACAACTTTTTTTAGAATGGACCTCTAGTATCGCCTGCATGTACACAGCAAAAATGCCCCCAAAAATTCAAAGCATGACCCCTTGAGGACTTTGGAGAAAGTTGTGAAGGAACAAATGTCTGTTGAAATCAACCTTTTTTAGAATAGACTGTAGGTAAAGCTGATGTCACAGCAAAAGCCCCAAATAAATTCAAAGCATGACCCTTGAGCCACTTTGGGACAATTGTGAAGAACAAATGTCTGTTTAGAAACAAATTTTTTAAGAATTGGACCTCTAGTATAGCTGATGTCAACAGCAAAATGCCCCATAATTCAATGCATGACCCTTGTGCCACTTTGGGACCAATTGTGAAGAAACAAATGTCTGTTAGAAACCAACATTTTTTAGAATAGGACCTGTTTGTTATAGTGCATGTTCAGTAAAATGCCCCCAAAAATTCAAAGCATTGACCGCTTGAGCCACTTTGGAAATTGTGGAAGGGAAAAAAATGTCTGTTAGAAACAACATTTCTTAGAATAGTGACTCTAGTTATAGCTGCATGTTCACAGCAAAATGCCCCAAAAATTCAATAGCATGACATATGGAAAAAGGGGCACTGTTTGACAATTGTGCAAGAACAAATGTTATTAGAGAAACAAACTTTTTTTTTGAATAGGGTCTGTAGTATTGTCAGGCATTTCAAAGCAAAATGCCCCAATATTCAAAGTAGACCTTGGAGCAATTTGGTATTGTGAAGAACCAAAAAAGTTGTTAGAAACAAACATTTTTTAAAATAGGACCTGTGTAGATTGCTGCTATTTCAAGAGCAGCATGACCCAAAAAAATTATAAAAATGACTTCTCAGCACTGTGTAAAAATTGTGAGGGAGAAATGCACTTAGAAGCCAACTTTCTGTTCAAAGGACCATTGATTATTGCTGTATCTCACATGCTACATGACCCCAAAACAATTATAAATATGACTTCTCAGCCACTATTAAAAATTGTGAGGGAGGAGATTGCCACTTAGAAGCAACATTTTCTGTTCCAAAGTCCATAATTATAGCTGTATCTACAGCAACATGGGGGGGGGGGGCACCCCCTCCAAATCTTTATTGACAATGCCGGAAATACTTTGCTATAAGATATCAAGTGAGTTAAATGGAATACGGTGATGTCATGAATAACTTGCTGTCTTTTTCAGTCTCCTCACAGCAAAACCAGCAAAAATGAACGTTGGGGAGAAAAAGCGAGTATAAATAATTGCAGTAAGAAAAGATCATTTAAAAAAAAAGTTTTCAAGAAGAGGACCATTTCTGTTTTGAAAAAGGATGTGAAGTGTAGACCGGCAGGTCCCTGTCCGAAGTGAGGATCCCCCCCCCCCCCCCCCGTCTCGGCAAGGTGCTTCACCCAAATTGGGGGGCCAACAACTTCATCTGAGATCCTTGCCTGATCAATGCTTTTAATCGAAAGTCAAAACGATTCCACATTATCTGTGGAAAGCCGGATGCGTTTGGTCTGTAATGACTCCTCCAGTTGTGTGAAGGTCCGCGCAGATATGGACGTGGCTGCTGGGCAGGACAGCACCTCTATGGCGTGATGAAGCCGCTCGAGCATTTCGTCCATTTTGGATACACTGAAGTCTATTTGGGTCCGGAAACATGCAAAAACATCGGTGTTGTTGAGACGCAGATGTCGTGCACCATGATCTTAAGCCGATCTCTGTGTGTTGGGATGTGTGCCCTGCATGACATGACGTTGGTGAGGTGGTAAACAAAGATTTCTCCTGAGGTCATCCATTTAGGCTACTGGCCCATTGCTGCTGCTGCCGCTAACGCTATTGGCTCTTACTGCTTTCACGTCGCTGATGTTGTTTCCACCGTGACTATTTGGGGAAAGTGTGAGCAGACGATCAGATGTCTCCTGTTGATCAATCGGCAAGGGCTCCATTTCCTGCAATTTTACTCTCTATTTGAGGTGGGTGGAAGGAAAGTGCTTGATTTTTGTCTTGTTACGGGATCCAGGAGGGTGGTCCCCCAGTAAAACTGTTGTTCATTTTGATGGCCTTAATGCTGAGGATCATGTTGGAGGAAAGGAAATGGAGCATCACAGCCACTCATGTGAGAGATGGTGCCTTGATTTCCCAAGAAGCCTCGGGTCGAGGTGCACTAGCAAAACTGATCTTCCTTCATCTCTCCTCCACCTCCAATATAGCGCCCAACCTCTTTCCAAGGCTGGGACTGTCAGTAGTAACATCGGTGTCTAGGGAATACCTTCCTCCTTCCTTCCTCCGCTGCCTCCGGCAGCTTCAACACTGCTCTGACTTGCCTGAGATGTATGCACTTGAGAGCATGATGCGACACTTGTACTAGCTCTGGACCCGAAACCACTGCGCTAATGAAGACCGATGGACTTTGTGAAAATATGTTCGGGCCTTGTGGATTTGACGGAGAGAGAAGAGAAAAGGTCGTGTAAGCATCTGTGTCCGTCTCCCTCACTCCGTCGCTGGCGGGACCTGTTGTTTCAGAGTGTTCCAACGATCGCTCAGAACTAAGATCACAAAATGCTCATTGCGCTGGACAAGGGTGTTTGTCCGCACTGACCATTTTGTGGCTTCTTCAAAACTGGCAAAGGATGGTGCAGAGCTCTTTCACCTGCTCACTCTCGGTGGTTTAAACACCAGGCCGTTTACCGCTGCTTTGTAGGCCAATGTGTAACTTAGTTATGCGTAATGGCATTGCGCTGCTGCCACAATCGCTGGAGCATGTGGAGGGTGGAATTCCAGCGTGTTGCCACCGTCAAACAATGAGACGGTTGACGGGGGAGGCGAGCTGACGCTGCAAGCGCAGCCAGGCGGGGACGAAGCATGGGTAGCGAACGCGGGACTGTGCGACTTAGACCTCGAGCTTATTCAGCAGGAAGTCCAGACCCCGGGGTAGTCTTTAGAAAATTTTAGGACGAC
Source organism: Phyllomedusa bahiana (assembly GCA_025379985.1). NCBI lineage: Eukaryota > Metazoa > Chordata > Amphibia > Anura > Hylidae > Phyllomedusa > Phyllomedusa bahiana. The sequence goes on along the minus strand of JAODAL010045285.1, from coordinate 5,078 downwards.
AAGGTTCCATGACATGTGCCAGGCAAGGGATGTGCTCCAGCCCTACCGATCTTAAGGGGCGGCCAGCTGATTTCGCCCGTTATGCACACCACCTTGCCTGCGGCGTACATAGGTTCTTGTTCACCCAGCCAGAGCTCTGGTATATCATTGCTTAGAGCCGTTCACAAGCTCCTGACCTGTGTTTTGGGACGGTCTCCCACAAGGCAGATTAATTTCAACACGGCTGGTTTCGTCTCTGGGGCACCGTTGTTGCCTCCAGAGGTCCTTGGGGGGGAAAAAGACCGGCACCATCCTTGCTGGGTTTTGAAGAGCGTGTTGCGAGACGAGCCTGAGAATGGCCACCGTCACCCCAGAGACATCACCCAGCTCAACAGGTGAGCTGTCACAGAGATATAGCGGCATTGGCCGTGCTTACTAGTCCCATGTGTCGGTGGTGAGATGGGACTTTTCTGGGGACACAGATGCAGACAACGCGCGTTGAAATTTTAGATGACAGTTGGGCCAGGGCAGGTGACGGCTTTTTCTGGCAAAGAAATTGCCTGCTCGGCATCTGGTATTGGGGCGCAGGCGTGGGCATGACGAGGCGATAAACCCATCTGTGAAACCAGGACGAAAGGCAACATTTCCAAGGCCAAAAGCTGGCAATGCCGAAATTCAGGCTTTTGGCTTTGGATGGTTTGGGTTTAAAATGTGTTTTTCTTCTGGCTCCCCAAAACCTGGAAGACAGTAGGTGGCTGCTAGGACTGGCCGCTGTTACGGCGTGCAGGTCGTCAAATGGCGGAAGGAGAAGGGGTAGGATGGGTCTCTGGTGGTGCTTGGTGGTACTCGGGGCGCTCGGTGGAGGCTGAAGCGGAGGCTGTCACGTTCATGACTCTGAGAGACATGGCAGTGAGGAACACTTCGGTGGTGGCCGGGAGGAGGAGGAGGCGGAGAACAGAGGGTGGGTGACAGTGGTTGGAGGCCGGCGTCGGTCTGGCCTTTTTTGGGGGCCAAGTGTTCCTCCATTTAACTCATTGCATTCGCTGATTTTGACTAGACATGTTGGTGGTGGTTAACCACTTAAGGTTCTTGCCTATACTTATGCTTTTATGTCAATGTGCAACCCCCCCCCCCCCCCCCCCCCCCCCCGTTAACTGTAGCATATGAGATCGTGGGTGAATCAGAGGCTTGCTCAAGAAGGCCGAAGGCTTGAGAAGGTCTGGACTTTTTGCCGGCGGAAATAAATAAGCGTCGGAGCGGGGTTTGCGCTGACCGTGGCTGGCGGAGATCATCATAAGAGGACTTGCGAGCGCCCTCTCCCTTTTGTGGCGGGGACCCGTATTGGACACTACCCATCGTCTTCCTCCTCGTCTACTGATGAAGCGGCTCGCAAGCAAATTCTGCGGAAAAGACCAGGATGGATCCCGCAATGTGTTCATCATCATCATCCATCAACACAGGTGACTTGGTCGTCCTGACTTTCTGCATTCCAGAAGCTGCGGGCTAAAGCTAAGGGGCACTGCAAGGCGTTGGACCGCGGGGATTTTTGCCGGAAATTGACCGGCTTCCTTCACCCTCTCTGAACGCGCATACTCGCATCACGTACCCCTTCCCCGCACCACGGGACGTAGAGCAGACTAAATCATTCCCCTCATTCGATCTCTGTTTAAACATGTTTCTGACCCCAACGCATTTTGGCATCAAAGAGGTCTTCAGACAATGGATTATCACAGTGGTGGGTACCATGGAGTTGACATTTGGGTGCTTCATGTTGGAACGGGATGCTGATGATGGCTAGATGACGACAGTTGTGGCCGTGCTGCGAGGACGAGGAGAGGTAAGACTGCTAGATGCAGGTTGCATTAACCACTGAAGACAGTAGAATGGCGACGATGTTCGTTACTTACTAGATTCACAGGGCCCTGACCCAGCGATGACAGGGCTGCGGTCTGCAATGACGATCCGCTGGCATGCGTGTTGTCGCCAGCACTGGAGGAGCACCTTCTTCTCTCGTACTCTACCTCCATGTGCTACCCCCTTTTTGCTCGCTTACCATCCTGCATTTCGCCTCCATGTTCAGAACATATAATAATTTGAGAGGTATGGAATAGTATTTGGAAAGTCTCTTATTACAAGACGGCAAAATACTGCGATCTCAAATCCCTCTAATCAAAACAAACATTGCGGATTAAATTTTAAATCTGCATGGTGATCTATCAAACAAATCTGGACTGCGGCAAAAAGTCCATAAAAACACCGAATATCTGTTATGTTTTGGTTTAATAATACGGGTTAATTTTTTGCACCTTTTCAATTCACCTGTGTGTGAGATTAGAATTGCTGTTGTAAGATTGTACGTAGATGCTGCGTCAATGAACAATGTGGGTGTTGCAAAAGTCAAAAAACACGTAAAATGTTATGTATTTGATATAATTAAACTGTATTTTTTGCACCTTTCAATTCACCTGTGGGATTATAGAATTGCTGTTTTTAGATTTTCGTAGATGCTGCGTCACATGGAACAATGCTGGGTGTGCAATAAGTTAAAAAACACGTAACTGTTATGTTTTGGTATAATAAACGATATTTTTTGCCAGCCTTTTCAATTAAACTTGTGAGTGAAATAATAGAATTTGGCTGTTTTTATGATTTCGTAGTGCTGGTCAATGAACATGCTGGGTGTGGCAAAGTGAAAAAACACGTAACGTGATGTTTTGATATAAATAAACCGGTAGTTTGCACCTTTTCAATTCACCTGTGGTTGAATATAGAATTGCTGTTTTTAAGATGTACGTAGGATGCTGCGTCCAATGAACAATGTTGGGTGCGCAAAAGTCAAAAAACACGTAAACTGTGAGTTTTCGTTACGATACACGGTATTTTTTGGCAACATAACAACGGTGCTGGCTACCATGTTGCTGGATTGTAATTTAACTGCAGGTGGATATATCAACAGTCATCACAGGTGTAATGGGTCAAAATTGAGAATGAACACCTATCTGAAATTGTAGAGTACTGTTAATTAAAAGTCGGAGTTTGCAGCTAACAAAGAGACCTGCAGTTTACTGAAAGGCAGGTGTATCCAATATAAGTTCAGCTGCCAATATCCAGGATATATTTCAATAGCAAAACTGTTAATAATAAAGATATTCCCTTACATGTCTACATAAGTCTGGTGAAACTTTATCCAGTGTTCTTTATAGATAGAGTTGTCTGTGTTCGCTCCGCGGGCCCCCCCTCCCCCCCGTCCTCACGCAGTGATTTAAAGCGGTAGATGCTGCTTTAAAGAATTTCTAGCATAACTACATAAAATCTTCAAATCTCCTAATCTAACTAAATTTGGAAGGATCACAGCTATAATTGTAGAGATGCTCTGTGAAGAATAGACTAATTTCGTGAGCTGTTTTGCCAAGGCAGAGCGCCAGGTTCTATCCTATGAGACGTGAGAGGACACTGAGGTGAAACAGGAACGCTGTTCTATGTAAGACGAAGTCATGTGATTTTTTCCGCAGCCAATCGCAACATACACATCCAGTCTGGACGTCGCACACAATCTCACCCTGCTCTATTCTGTGATCTTGATTTGCTGGCCGACAAAATTACAGAAAGCGCGAAAAAGGCTGCGATCTTAATAGATGATGCACAGATTTTACCTTAACTTATCGCATGATCTGGAAAATTTCGATCACCATAAAATAAACTTGCGATTTCTCACTTGTGTAGATAAAAATCGCTCAACATAATGAGGAAGGATATCTCAAAAATGCTTATGTGATTTCGCAGAAGACTTCGATTCTTAACATTTTACAGAGATTTTTTTGTTTGAAAAAGTTGCCTCAAGGAAAACAGCAGATTGTTTTTTTGTTGCAGTTTTGTAGCATTTGTTTATTTGAAATAATGTGTATAAACTATAATGCGTTTGGTGTACTATTTTTAATGGGTAGTAAAAATGGCACAAAAATAATAATTATTATTTATTTTAGTACCAGAACAATTGAGGGAGTAACATAGATAACATAGGTCAAAACAAGTGTAGTACAAGGTGACGATTAAAGTAACAAACTGGGATAGAGGGAAGAAAGAAGGTGCTATAGGGCTTACAGTCTATAAGGTGAAGGTGGGAAGAGACGAAGGTGAGGGGCAGAATGTTTGTGGGGTGGCGTGATTGGCAATAATCGGTTTGTTGTGTGTTACAAAGTTGTTTCGCCTGAAGTAGTGGGTTTTAAGTTTGCTTTTGAAGCTAGTGAAAGTGGAGGAGGGTTTGCTGATGTGTTGTTGGTGGGGTGTTCCAGAGTATGGGGAAGCACAGGAGAACTCTTGGAGATGGTTATGTGATGAGCTGATAAGGGAGAGCAGAGAAAGAAGGTCCTGATGTGAGGAGCGGATAATGCGTGTGAGGGGGCACAATTACCTCTCCGGAGATTAGGGGAGAGCTGTATGGAGTGGGAGAGGTTTGGAGAGCCTTGGTCGGTCAGGGTTATAACTTTGAACCTTATTTGCTGGGCACTGGGTACCAAGTGGCATCATGCAAACTCCCCCCGGATGGAGGGTGAAGAGGCAGCGGAGTAGTGAGGAGAGAGGTGAAAACTGGATGTGCAGCAGAGTTAAGGATGGCTCGGAGGGAAGCTAGGGTGCTAGTAGGCGAGGCCACAAGAAGGATGTTGCAGTAGTCTAGGCTGGGGAGTTCCAGAGGGCCTATGGACAAGCATTTTATAGTTTCACTTGTTAAAGAATGAGCTGGATTCGAGAGATATTTTTCAGGTGGAGGCGGGCACGACAAAGGTAAGGGCTTGGGATGTGTGATTTGAAGGACGGGAGAAGGATCTCAAAGCAGTGGACTTGCGGAGCCAGTTAGAGTGTGGAGCTGTGTGCGGGGGATAGACCAATGGGGGGATAGAATGGGACAGTAGGGAAAAGAATGATGAATTCCATTTTCTCCACATTTAGTTTTAGGAAATGGAAAAGATAAAAGGAGTATATAGACAATAGGACAGTCTGGGATCCGGGAGAGCAGAGAGTTAAACATCTTGGCCGGAGCTGTAGGTCGAGTGTCATAAGAATATAGTATAGTATTGAAAGCCACGTGATGTATAGCTGAC
>JAODAL010045284.1:0-32082 GCA_025379985.1 Phyllomedusa bahiana | reverse complement strand
TATAGAGGAGCATGGCAATCAGCTGAACACCTGTGACTCTCCAGAAATACTCAGTGTATATCTGTAAAAACAACAAGATTTTCATCATTTGTTTAAGTGTGGAGAGTTCTCAACATGCTGTTTCACAGAGTCGCAGTCAGCTTCATGCTCACACTCTCTAGTTAGGCTCTGGCTGGGTCTACAGCAGCGATTGACATTTCAGCTCTGCTTTTCCTAGATTAGCCTGTTATAATGACATTATTGATGGTGGAGTCTAAACAGCAGGGCAGAATGCTAAATAAGGCTAAAGTTTGTCAGTAAGAAAAATAAACAAGCTATTTTGCTGCTCATAAGACACAGCAGAGAGTGATTACCATCTCAGCCACTGCTACAGCCTATTAGAGCTCAGAGAGTGACCTAGGGAAGCTTGAGAACACAAGCAGGAGATAAGATTTGTTCTAGTTCTGAATCAAAGCTTAACCATAACAACAATGTATTTTCTAATAGTCTTCATTTACCTTTAACTACATGTTTAAAGCTAAGCAATGAAATGTAAATATCTCTTTAAAAAAAAAAAAAAAGAAAAAGTATATTTACCTTCCAGTCCCTCGTTGCTGCTGTTCTGTAGCGCTCAGGATCCACTACTCTTTACTTTCTGTGCCATGTGCCGTTCAACAGCAGAGGGTTGCACTCCCCTTACTGCATGGGGCACAGGAAGTAAAGAGAAACTGATCAAGGGGACCTGCAGAGCAGCAGCAACAGGGGACTGGGTTGTAAGTATGTCTTTTTTTCTCCCACCCTGGCCCCATTTAATGCTTATTTTAAAAACTGGAACACCCCTTTAATATTGTTTAAATATAGACTGTCCACTCTGGTATTGGTCTCATGGTATCCTTTGAGCGCCACATGTTTTTCATCTGGCATATATTCATGCAGTGTCAGATGAGATACCACCAAGGTTCTGAAACATCAAATTGTTATACCAATAGTAACAACTTGTTTTATATGCTTGCATACTGAGTTTACATTTTGTTACCTCATATCTGGCCTTCTGAAGATTGTCTACAATACATCTGCTCATGTTATTTTTTTTTCTTTCTGAAAATGTTTGTTTGAGTTGGTTGAGAAAATTCTTCCTAAATGAAAGCAAAACACAAGTTAAACGTTTACATCACAAGTGTCATTTTAGCATTATTTTCATTTTTACATTTGTGTGTTCTAGAGCTCTTTCAACTCCGAACTTAGAAGTCTTTGAATGCCCTGAAAATGCTTAGACATGTAGATTTGAAAAGCACTTCATAAAAATTTTTTAACCACCTATGTGAAGTTAATTTTTATGATATCCTTTCGTTTCAAGACTGCCAGAAATATCCTCGTGTTAAGAATAACACTTCATATACTTAAATGCACTTCACAACAACCTTGTATCAATGAGGTTATGCTAGAGCAAGATCTGTTCTAAATAGCACATTTTGCTTGGCATGATGAACAGTGAATATCTATGAATGAGGCTTTTTAAGTGCAGAAACTCAACACCTATGTTGCCAGTTAATAAGATTCTTGCTGACTTTAATATATTTTATGTGAACAATATAAAATTAAACATCAAGGAGTTTGCACGGTAAAGATCTCAATTCTTCAAATATGATGTAAGTTTAAAGAAGGTTAAACCAGGTTTTGCTCGCTCCGTTCAAGCATGGTTCCTCCTTACCATGCATCTTGGATCCCAAACCTTCCTGCTATCTCTTTTTCGTTTTTTTTTTCCTTTGTCAATCACAAAGGGAAGATTTTCTATTGTAAATCCTAAATAATTAAAACCTATGACTTCTCAAGCGGTGACCTCAAAGTTCTTGTTTCCTAGGTTCTCCCATATTACTCTACGTCTTAGCCTACTTAGCACTAAACCAATTGATGCCCTACACAGTGGCTGAAAGCAAGGAAATATTCATTAATGGTACTTCATTAAAGGACTGCAATAGGAAAGCCTAAATGGTTCTCTAGCAAGTAAAATCCAGAGCAAGCTGTCTATTAGAATAGTAACAAAGACAGTTTAGGAAACTGGACTCCAGCTCAACTGCAGCGGATTAGAAAGGCTGATGGGATTAGTGTTTAATGACTTGGGGGAAGAGACAAAGGAAAATTCTACAAAGGAGCTTAGATATGGAAGAATTAACACTCTCTATTCCAACTATGACTCTGATGACTTCCAGCATTATTTTCAGTCCCTAAATCTCACTGAGAAAAACAAGCTTTCATACTTTGTAACTCATATTTACAATCGTATATGAAACAACATCTGCTGAAAATGGAAAATAGAAGCCAGAGAAACTTTTAAATTCAAGCATTTGTATAACAATTATTTGTGTATGTTGTAACAATGTAACACATACAATACAAATGGTAAACAAAAATTTAATGTTGTAAACAAACCATAGTAAAAACTCAATCAAAGGGGGATTTATTAAGATGTAATTTATGCACAAGTCTTAAACTAAACAGAGTGAAAGCCAATGAGCCATGTTCTATCTTTAATAGTAATAAATAAGTCAGAAATGTGTTGGTTTCTTTTCCTCTTGGTTAACTGTGCTCAGAAAAGACATACATTTTAGAACAAATACAGCATGTGACAAAATTAGTGATTAATTTCTTTAACTGATAAATTAATTGTGTTTGGATGAACCCAATGAATAGGCTATTTATTTTTACATTTATTTAGCATTTAGAAAAATATTCCAACAACTAAACAAATGTTATCATTATTTAACTGTTGACGTAAGAAACAACACTTAAAAGATTTGTCCTTCAAATACTAAAGTACTATGACACTATGGGGCCTGACTATTTTGTCATTCTCCTGTTTAATTTTGTGTGTCTCCCATTAAATTCCAAAAGCACATGTGAAGATCAGTCAGTAGAAGCCCTGATCATTGCCTCTAATTAAGTCATCCCACGCAAAGCATAGAACTAATGCCTATTTAACATCATTAAGACCAAGTCCACATTCAGCAGAAATTTTATGCTGCAGGTGTCCATGCAAGATTTCCAGGCATGATTTCCCAGCACGTGTTACAGGCAGATTTTGCTGCTGAGTGTGCTGTAGCGTCACGGCGGATTTGTGGGGTATATTTGGATGGAGTTCTACAGACCGCATCCACTTTTAATGGAGCCTGCTACTGCATTGTATTGGAAATGCAAGCCACTGTCATTCAAGATACTGTGCCGCATCACCAGCTACATTTTCTTTTACAGTTACTATACTTTATTCTGTACGGTGGTGAATTTTGGATTCTAGTCTCTTGCTCTGCCATCCCATTCAAGGCCACTTCCAGTTCAACTCACGTAAGGGTACCCTAAGTTGATGTTGGACTTAAAGTGACATTGCATGTGATTTTAAACAATAAGTGACATCCGAGTGTGGGAGCCATAGGAATGCAGACGATGGGGGACTGGTGAGTTAAGCCCTGCAAACCATTTAAAAAAGGGTTGAGGTTATGGTTGAGTTGTCTCACTACAGACAATGATGGCATATTGCTAGGATATGCCATCTTTGTCTGATAGCTTCAGGTCCAACCATGGGGACACATACCTATCTGTCAAATGAGCCCGACGCCTCTCCATTCTGAATGGAGAGGAGGTTGGAACTCTCACATAGACATTAATTGGCATTCCGAGTTTATTCAACTGTAATCAGAACTTCCATTCATGTCTATGTGGGAGTTCCGACCACATCTCCTAGAGATATGCCATCTTTGTCTGTCGTACGACAACCCCTTTAAGGCTAGGTTTAGGCTTAGGGTCAGGGGAACAAAAATTTGGGTATAGGATGTTCCTTTGTGGAATTTTTCACATGGACAGATTTGAGAAACACTAATTCTATAGGTGGCTCTACATAAGAGAAAGCAACACACATAGCAACTGAAGGTATTTATCTTCATATAATATGGTCATAGTTACATAGGTTGGCTCTAGAGAAATGTCTGTATATATTGTGTACTATGAAGGAGGTGTGTAACTATAGAGAATGCAGAGGTACAGTACTTTAACGAGGGCCAAAAACTCTACAGCCTCATAAGTATACAATAACACATTGCAGGTGTGGAGCCCCATTACAGATCTTACATTGGAGTCCAGAAACCTTCAACTATGCCTCTGCCATGAAGTATAATACATTTGTCTTAGGGTAGTAACTAAAAGTGGGGCAAGAGTACTGATGCACCTGGGACCTGGAGTATGAGACAGATTATAAGCAAGTGTAAAAGTTGGGGAGCTCTGCTAATTGTTGATATTAGAAAGCCCCCAAATCTCCAAGCATAACAGAGGGTGTAAAATGTTCATATAACTTGAGCTGACTATTTTCTGGTAATGTAAATAGTTTTACAAATGTAGTTAAGTTCTCTTACAAGCTCAAATGTGCAAGAACCGTTCTTTGTGCCAGAGCTAAAGTGCCAAGAATACTTGGCAATCCAGTGCAGTCCTATCAGATGTCACTATGCATAATCCACCTTTAATATATATTTTTTAGTTGAATAAGCAAAATGTATTTCAAACTGGACTGGGAGAGAACTGAGATATAATTGAATTATATTTACTGAATTCATATTCATATTTAGTTCCAATTTAATGCAAATTAGACACACACAATTGGTAGTGATGCAGTGAAGTGTTTCCATGCATTTAGCTATAATATTGTGTGGTGTTACTATTACAATAGTATAGCGTATAAGTATTACACCACATATTCCTGCTTAGTGTACATATTAAAATAGATCCCTAATCATGATGACATCCTATTTCTACAGGAAGGCTACAGACCAACCTATACTAGCACATAGTAACTTATGACTTATGGCATTTCAGTAGGACATGACATAAATTTAGGTATTGGTGGGGAAACAACATGACCGTATATATATATATATACTATATATATATATATATATATATATATATATATATATATATAAAAACCATAGGAGTGGAAAAAAATATTGGTGGTGGAAAATATTGCCATCAATTAATAATATTGATGAAGGAATAACATGGTGGGAGAACAATATAAATGCAGGAACAATATGGCATCCATTCATATATTGGTGGGAGAACAATTTTACCATCAATTAAAGAACCATTCCTGTTTTTATATCCTTACTTTTTTTAGAAATTGCCTTTAGGTTCACTGTAGAGCAAGTAACTTTGCTTACCTGCAGCTGCATACATGATTTCTGGCTGATGCAACAGTCTCTATTACGTCACATGACCTGCACTCTGATTAGCTGAAAGACACTGTGCTTTTGATGCTGACCGGAGGTCTGTATCTCTATGCATGCCTATGAGACTGACTTTGAACCTCCCATAGGAATGCATAGAAGGTTTCACTTCTGGGTTTTAGCAACTCAAAGTACAGGTCATATGACCCAGTTGCAGCTGTGGGAAATCCTGTATTAACCCCTTACTGACATTGGATATATGGATACGCACTGATGCCAGTAAGGGACTTTGTACCTAATTGCAGCTAACACCCAGCGGTTACAGCGCCGCTGCCCCCCGCTCTGTTTAACCCTTTAGACGCCACAGCAAATATGGCTGCGGCATCTAAATTGACGAGAAGCGGTGCTGCGCACCGTTCCTCGCTGCCATAGGGCCATCAGCGGTGAGATCGCTGTGTCCCAATCACTAAACATGGCAGCTGGAAGCCTTGTGGAGGCTTTAATTGCTGCCATGTTTTCAATTTCACTACTTCCGGCCCCAGTCAGGAAGTGGGGAAACCGTCATCTTTGTACACCCTAATGCATTGTATATACAAAGTTAAAGTAAAAAAAAAAGGTTTAAAGCGTAAAAAAAATAAAAAAAGTATTAGAGTTCAAATCACCCCCCTTTCCCCATTTTACAAATAAAAAAATAAAAAAATAAAAAGTTACACATATTTGGTATCACCACGTCCGAAAAGGTCTGATTTATTAAAATATGACATAATTTCTACCGTACGCTGAACACCATAGAAGAAAAAAATTCCAAACGCCAAAATTGCGTTATTTGTTCATTTCACGTCCCATAAAAATTGGAATAAAATTTATCAAAAAATTTGCATACATTCCAAACTGCTAGGTATAAAAAGTGCACTTCAGCCTGCAAAAAATTACCCTCACTGTCGTCCGTAGGTATTAGTACAAAAAGGTTATTGGTGCTGCGGTGCAAATTTCAATAAATAGAAAATGTTTGGAATTTTTTACAGTACCAAGACATAAAGGAAACCCTACATGTTTGGTATTGACGGATTTGTGTCAACCTGTATAATGCAAATAACACATAATTTTTACCGAAGAATGAACGCAGTGAAAACAAAACTCCCGCAAACATGGCGCAAGTATGTTTTTTTTCACATTTTGCTCCACTTAGAATTTTTTTGCCATTTCTCAGTATATTCTATGGTAATATGAATAATGCATTTAGAAAGTACATCATATGCCCACATATGTCTGTGTAGGTGGAAGAATATTATGGCTTTCAGAAGGCGAGGAGGAAAAAACTTAGAGCCATATTATTATGACCGTCCGTCAGGAAGGGGTTAAGCTACAGATAATCAAAATTACTGGCACTACTGGGTACCTAGAAGCAATTTTTACTGAACTAATGGAAAAAATGTAAAACTTGGAGTGGTCCTTTAAGATATTGGTGGGGGGAACAATATACTGGGAGAAAAATAAAGGTTAGGGAAGCAATCTGCCATCAATTAAGATACTGGTGAGGAAATAATATTACCATCAATTAAGATAGCGGTGGTAAAGGTTACTTAATGACATGTTAGAAGTTTTGATCTGTGGAAATCTAGAAGCTAAGACACATGCTGATCACTAAAATTAAGGGACAGAGCAGAAATAGCAGAGCTGAAACAACGTGGTACTAAACACTTGGATCTCCACTGATCAAAACTTCCAACGTCACTATACTAGGTCAGAAGTTTTGTCAAATGATATGTTCCCTTTAGGTGTCTAAGGCAAATCATCTAATTATGGGTGTAAAGTAGGGTTACATAATGAAGATATATGTGAGCCATATTACTTTCTCTGCTTGAGTCAGAGGCAGAATGTATAAATTGGAGCTACACTGATTTAAAGAAAAAATTATGATTAAGCCTCATCTAACGTCAGTGCCTGTAAGACTTTACTAACAATAATATAGCAACTCATGGAAAAGAAGAAATTACTGCTTTCCAAGGGTATTTCTCAAGAAATGTTTAGATGACCCCAAAACATTTAGAATAATCTTCAATGGATAGTGGTATAAAAAAAAGAAATAAAAATTAAAAAAAAGAAAAAAATAATTTTTTTTAGACAACACAGGCGTCACACAGTAAGAATATAAGACAAAAGTCAAACCTATCTGTTGTAGAATCAAAATGTTTGGATGACTTAGGACCTGGATAACTTGATATTATGAAAAAGGCAATAAATTCTGGACGTTATCATAAAAATAAAGAAATAGTCAATAACAGAGACAAATATGCATATGTGCATACTGGCATACTAATATATAGTACATATACATTAATATGTATGTACGGATGTAGCAGAGTTTAGCTTCACCATGATATCATGCTTTCTGTGTTATCTGTTCTTAGATCACATACAAAGTCAATGAAAAGCTTTTAAAAAAAATTGAGAAAACGTTCTGTGCTGTGATATCATGGTACATTATCTGTCAAGGGAATTTTTGCTACCTTTGTATGAGTATCTTTATATATATTTATATATACATATAATAGGTAAATATGTACAGTGGTCCCTCAGCATATATTATTATTTGGTTCCAGAAAGACTATTGTATGTTGAAACCATAAATAATAACTAATTAGTTCCGAAGCCCAAAGATGTCACCCAACATAATGCAAATTGAAGACTAAGGAACATTAAACAGATTGCTAATACAGATGAAGCAAGTTGTTACAGATAACGGCCATAAAAAGCTCCTGGAGTCTGGAAATCATTCTCTATTTGGAGGGCATGAGCTTCACTGGGTCATGATTTTTTTGCAAGATGTGCCAGGAAAAAAAGAACATGTGTTCACCCTCACCTGGTGATCCTCCTGGCACTTATATAGAGCAGTATAGGACATGCATTACCGCAGTGTAATGTAGAGAGATGCTACTCGACCGCCAATCACTGCATGCACTTCACTAATACAGATGTTTTACAAATAAAATGTTCATGATAATTGGTTGGATCTTTCATCAGTTACATCTGTCGCAGATCATCAGTGTCTGTGACTTTGTATGGTTAGCCTAGTTTCAAGATACAATGGAAAGACCATTGTATGGTTAAAATATTGCACCCTGAAGCCATTGTTAACCTGGGGGACAATTGTATTTCTATAGTTAGTGCAAGTATATATAAAATTATTTATACATCTTCCAGCATATATGAAGCCATTCTTGTTGTTGCTCACTAACGTTCTTAGAAATAAGAATTATGGAATATTAAACAGAGAATGATTAGGCTACAAAATAACTAAATATGCATCATCCAAGTGCACTGTCACATTTTATCAAGTAACATGGCATAAGTGACTGCAGGACTTGTGACTAAGTATCTAAAGATTGATGAAAGGTCCAAACAAGGGCACATGAAATAAATACACAGACCAATCATTCAGGCTTCCTGTCTCCATGAGTAATGAGCATAAACAAACCCCATGGCAAAAGTATACTACAAAAGTGAGAGGAGCAGTCTGCAGAACAATTCATTAGTAGGAATAAAAATAAAAATGTCATAGGGTATGCTATACAAAACTATACAAAAATATATATCGTCATTTTTTTTCTTTTGCTAAAAATGTATATTTAAATTCATTAAATGAGAATTTTTTTAATGCAGTTTTGTTTAGTCAAAGCCAATAGTGGATCTAAAAGGAGTGAAAAGTATAAATGAAATACCGAGACTTTGTCCAAATATTGCAGTTATTTCAAGGTTTTTTTGCCATGAATTTCACAAATATATGGCAAAAACAGTGCACTTCTGCATAACTGTGCGATTTTATGAAACGTGTGATAAAAATCTACACATTTCTATAGCCTGAATAAAGCCTTTACCTCTCCTGTCTTTTATATCAATGCCTCAAAAATTGTGCCAAAAACTTCAAACTGCATGTGTGAATCAAATGTAAGGTACAGATATAGGAGAGTAGAGTGGATATAGGGACAGTTTACAGTGTCTACAATTTTTCCTCCTGTGTCCACTGTGGACAAGATACCTCACATCGGTTCATCATCCCCTGAAGAACCCTCTCCAGACGGTCAACTCAGCAGAGGGAGAAACCCATCCAGACTAATATAAAACACAAAGGGCTTGTATATAGTAATAGTTATACTAGCTATGTTATAGTTATCTCATTTGTATATTGCACTGGTGGCTGTAGGGCTTTATAGAGTGAATTAGGTTTATACACAGGGCTATCCTTTTCAGGGCTATTACTCCTTTTTACCTTGGATTAGGGGGAGAGTTGGGTGAAGATAGGGACCGTTTATATTGTCTACAATTTTTCCTCCTATTATGAGGTCAGAGGAAATATTTGCACTAGCAAATTGAAGAGACGACACTATTTATGAGGAGTTCAATGCACAAAACTGTAAAGAAGTTTCCTCTTCTTTATTGATATCTCTTACATATGTGTATACATAACCATGTGAAAGTCAGATTGTCCTGGATTTTTATAGAACCCCGATATTTAATTTTATAATGAGAGATTAAAAGTTATGGTTTAGCCATTGACTATATTTCCACTGTGCCATTCTTCCATAAGGCAAAAAGATGCTATGAACAGATAAACTTGGTTGCCACAATGCTTAGAAAAGTTTTACTGACCAAACATCCATCTATAGATATCAGAGGACCCAGGGTTTGCTAAGAAACAACCTTCCCTTGCTATTACCCTACTTGGACTGTTAATATCTATCAGGAAGGGTTTATTGGTTCATGCTTCTAGTGCCAAATTTTGACCCTTCCATCAATGTGGTACAACAGAAATCTGAATTCATCTGACCAGGCGATTTTTTTCCCACTTACCAGTGATCTAATTTTAGAGCTGTTTTGCCCTTTGGAGTCTTGCCTTTCTTTGTCCCTTAGGGTACGTTCACACGGCATTTTGAATACGTTTTTTGGATCCAAAAAACATACTCAAAAGTATAAAGCGCATCTAATGCACACCCAAAGTGTGCTGCATGTTTGGATGTGTTTTTGCTGCAGCAGTAACGCACCCTATAGTTTTAAATAGGGCGTCTGCTGCATCAAATGGATCAAGAATTGACATGTCAACTCTTTGAACGGATCCGAAAAATGCATCAGAAATACACATGTAAAACATGTATCGTCTGAACATCGATGCATGTTTTACATTGAAAGCAATATAAAATCTCACTGCACACTGTTAGATGCGTGTTTAGGTCCGTTTTGGGTTCGAAACACGGATCCAAACATGCATCTAAGAAACGGCATATGGACATCCCCTTACACTGTGTGGCAGAGCGACCTTAGGCAATTGCATGGTTCTGACACTCGGTGGAGTAAAGCAGGATACCTGCTGCAGAAGTGCCACCGAAAACCTGTTTCCGGTGGGGGAAAGCAACCATTTAGCGTCAGTAACCATAGGTTACTGACACATGTAGCTAGCAGGGCTGCTATGTGGCTAGTGATGGGTTGCCTTTCCCTGGACGGTTACAATGTTGAGTGGGACGCTGTTGACACATTCCAGGACAGGCTTTTGGCTGGTCGCTGGAGGCCGATAAAAAGCCTGAGACTCCAAATGTCCAGGGGGGTGTGGTCAGCTATTTCGAATTGGGAGCAGCAGGGGAGCCGGTGATAGAAGGCTCTTTCCCTCAGGCTTGAGGACAGCTGCCATCGAGTACCGTGATGTACGGTGAGTGTACATATTTTGGTGGTGCTACATGTTAGATCCAGACCACTTTAGAGAGAGTCTCTCAAGAGTTACAGTTATTTACCAGACAGCTGAGGATTTTGTGTGTTTTGATTTGTTCCTGTATGTTCTTCCTGTGCCTGAATAAAAATGGCTGAGACCTGCCTTAAAAAAAGATATTGTGTGGTCCGAGTGCCATGCTTACCGTGTGCCATAACCACTGACCAGAAGTGTGGTGACACCGCTCAAGCAAGCTGGTTAAGCCTCTGTATGGTCCAAGATGGCGTCCAAGTGAGAGTGCCTACAACAGCAATGACAGTTGAACTTGTTATCTGGCTATATATCCTATCCGGCTAAGTAATAACTGGTTGTGAATTGAGCCATACCAGTTGAAGCACTGATTGGGTTCAATGTTTGACTGTGCACCACCATGTCCTCAGACCAATTCTTGAAATCTTCCTCTGATCCCTTTCATCCATGAGTTACTTTCGACTATAGGTTCCCTATTTGATGAATGTTTTTTCTCAGTTTCACCATTTTTGGTATGCTCTCATCAGGACTGGGACAAGGTAGTCTGGTGCCTTAGGCAAATAAGGTATATAGTGCTCCCAAATGGAAAAGTTAAGCCCACTCCATGCCTCCTGGCACCCCCTTCCGGCCTGGGATGAAGTAGCACCTTAGGCGGTCACCTACCTTCGCCTACCCGTCATCGCGGCCCTGGCTCTCGGTATAATCCCACAAAGTTGGCCTGCCTGTTTTAGCACCGATGACCACGCATTTAGATCACTCAACTATCTCATTCTAATGTGGATTCACACTGAAACTATTCCACAGAAAATGTTCCCACTTGTTTTTATGCTGCAGTCTTGGATCACGTCTAATTTCCATACAGGGAAGCTCCAATCATGAAAGGACAGGTGTCTCTAATAAGGTGGCCATACAGTGTACCTAAACATTGTGTCTAAATCCAGCCTACATTGCCTTTTACAGGACACTTTTTTATTTTGATTGTCATTAATGCAAATAGGTTGCAAAGGTTTGGAGTAGATTCTTATGGGCAATGTGTGAAGAAGGTTTTACATTTAGAAAGCATTTACAGAACTATATAATGGCAAAACCGCATATAATGGTACAACTAGATCACATTTATACCAATAAAATTGACAAAAATTAAAAAAGGTTTTGAGCTCTCTATTATTTTTTATCTGTAAGACAGTTTACAAATTTGTTAGTTGTTTATTTCACTTTATGTTTTACTCAAAGGCACATATTCATCAACATTAACAAACCTGAAAAAACCTTGAAAAATGATTGATTCTGTGGAAAGAAAATCCACCAAATAAGGAATGGCCCTTTCTGACCCCTGGAAGCAATCAGTGTTCATATTGGTGTTTATATACATTTACTATACTGTTTATTTTATGTTCTTTCAAGTAAACATCCACACTTTAGTTGTAGTTTCTGCTAAGACGTGGAAATTATACATTGCAAGTCAAAGAGGGCAATTTTGAATGTCCTGAGGGGATTTTACACTTAAAAATGTGGGTATTTTTTAGTTTTGACTTATAACATTGTACATCATGTAAGTTTTTGAATTAGTACATTTTCTGAAGCTGAGATTCTGGATTAACCTAATTATTTCTTAAATGTAGATGTTTAAACATTTATCTTTGCTATAGATATTAAACCATGCGTTCAACATTGGCCCATTGGTTTGCATAAACAAGCGAACAAACAAACATGCCACATTTGCAAATATTCAACCTTTATTTTTTATCAACTGAACTTGTTTCCAGTTTTTATTGTACTTTCTGGTGAAAGAATACTAGCCCTCACTATTTTTGGCTTGAGAACAACAGAATTTAGAAACTGTATGATCTTCAGGTATCTGCTTTAAATTACTGCCTCAAAGGCAGAGACTGGTCAAATCTAAGCAGGGGTGTAAACACATGTTATTGGGCACTTTAATGAAAGTCTAAGCTGAGAGCTCTATCAAACTTTTTAAGTTAATATCTGCTTTGCACCCTTTTTAGGTAAAGTGTGCTGTGCTTGTTAATTATTGCATTTATTTCCCATTTCTTAAAGAGAACCTGTCACATAGTTTATGCCTCCTTGCTGAGGGCAGCATAAGCTAGAGTTAGACCTGCTGTTTCCAGTGCTGTGTCCCTTATTCTGTAAGATGCTGTAGTTTTAGAGTATTTAGTGCTCAAATCTGCAGTTTTCAGCCAGAAAACAGTCATATAAAGAGTCAGTTTTTTTCAATCCCCGCCCATTTGAGGCTAGCCCCGCCCTCCTCAACTGATAAAACTATTACTTTGAATAGGCAGAAACACGTGAATAACTGCCAGTGGACGGGTCTAGCTTTTGATGGGCGTGGTTAACACCTGCTCATGAATAAGATTTGAGCATTAAAGGGGTTTTGCCACAAAGTAAAATTGACGTGGGAAGTTTGTAAATTAAATAATAAATATTTTCACCATTTATAATTATTAAAAATTCTGGACCGTTTTTCCTAAAGCTGTTCCTTTAGTGATCCATTGTTTACAGCTCATCTCCAGGGGATACGACCAGGGCTGGGAGATTTTCAGTCCTGGTCACACATGCACAGACATCATCTCTCCTCCCAGGCAGCTATTGAGTGTTCAAACCCCAGGTGCTGTCATTCTATTCCTGTCCTCTGTACTCCTTAGTAATTAGTCAAACAGTGCAAATAAATGAAGAAAAGAAACCTCAATGAGGTATATGCATTGATAAAGACAAATAAAAATCCACAGGTTTGGTTCCTGCAGAGATTTGAACCGAGGACCCTTGTGCCTTGAGGCAAAAGTTTTACCTCTGAACTACAATGTAGCTAGTTACAGTTCTACACATAAATAGACCTTTCTTTGACTAAAGAGAGGAAAGGCCTGGTGATGTCATCCTGCAGGGTCACATGATCTGCAATTCAAACAAATCACACACACCCCTTCTGAGCACACAGAGCTGAAGAGCTGGATGCAGGAGGTATGAAATGAGATCGTGGCAAAACCCCTTTAAATGCTTTAAAACTGCTGCATCTTACAGAATAAGGGACACAGCACTGGAAACAGCATGTCTGACACTAGGTTGTGCTTTCCTCAGCAAGGGGGGCATAACCTGTGTAACAGGTTTTCTTTAAAGGGGATATATCGCTTATTCAGTTCGTGTGTTTGAAAGTATTTTCAATTTTTCAGCTCTACAAATCCAGGGGCGTTTCTTCCCCTCCCAGCTGGGTGTTTCTTAACTGAAGGGGGATGACATCTCACTGTTCCTCTCCCTATGCAGTCTTATTTTGTAAGAGCTGTTTAAATACCACACACCTGCATTTAATCTAGACAGTCTTCTATGAACTCAGTTTTCTATGATCTCTTCTCCTCTCTCAGCTGGAGGTTTGTTACAGTTGAATCCAGTCTTCTATGAACGGCACAGATCTCCCTTCTATGCACCATGGCACAATTTTGCTGTTTTCTGATTGTAGAATCAGCTGCAGTGTGTTTCTGCTGGGTGTGTAGAGTGAAATTGCTGCAGCCCCTTACTCTGAGTGAGAGAAGCAGGGATCAAGGCACATTTCTGCTGTTTTCTGATTGTAGAAGCCCTGCAGTGTTATTGTGTTTCTTCTGGCTATGCATAGTGAATTTCCTGCTGGTCCCTTACTCTGAGTGAGGGAGACAGGAATAAATCTGACCGGGTAGAGGGTGGGGGGGGGAGACAGAATGTAAATTTGTAGAGCCATCAGCCAATGACAGGACAGGAGGAGGAATCTGACCGACACTGGTCACAGAAACAGAAGATAAGGAAAACTGTGAAAACACAACATCTTTGCTAATGACATCCAATTGCAAACTTGTTTGTTTTCACTGTCCCCTTATTCTGAGGACCATTTAATGAAATGATACAACCCCTTTAAATATCAGCATTAGCTGCTCTTGGAAGATATTATCACTATTCACATCAGTCCCCAATGGAGCTTACAATCCGACTTTTCTGTTTCAGTCACACGTACAGATTACAGGCAATTATTTAGGAAAATGGAGTACTGGAAGAACATAAAAACTCAATTTTACAATATATGGTGGTCCTCAAATTACAATAGCTTCTGAACACAATGGGCGACATATATGAACAAGGCTGCGCCAGATATCTGGCGTCTTTTCAGTCCGATATCCAGAACAGCCCCGTTCATACATTTTCAAATCTCCCACTCGCCACTCCTATTGTGGGAGGCGGGGAGTACAACAACCGTAGTGAACTTACATATTTGTAGCTTTGCTACGGCATTTCTGGGTGCATTACAACTATCAGGAAATGCAGGTAACTCTGGAACTAGGACGTCAGTAATGCAGGTAATAGACACCAGGACAACAGAGGTCAGGATCAATGTAGGAACATCAACAAACTGACACTAGAGTAGAGGCAGGAACTTCTTTAAGTCCCAGGTGGTCAACGGTCATTGGCCAGGTAATTCGTGTACTGTCTCTTTATATTTTGGTGAGCGAGTGTGGGGGCCCTAGGAATGACACCTGTGTGCATGGGATGCCGGCAGGAGTGAAGGCTAGAGAAAGAGTGAGGACAGTTGAGTACACAGAGACAGCGAGGACAGGGGGCACAGGCGTGGCACGGTATGGATTGTGACAGCACCCCTCTTAAGCCCACCTCCAACTGGACCATTTGGCTATACAGATAATGAAGCGGGGAAACGACATCCTCCTAGGTCTACCAAGAACTGTCATTAGATGAGATATCTTGCTAGTACAGGGAAACTTGTCAGGCTATGGAGTCTACAACAGGGACAGCAGAGGCGGTGGGCAGGGGAAGAGCTGAGCAGGATTGTACCAGACGGGGAGGTTTGAGGAAGTGCATAGCCATATTAACAGCATTGTGGGCTCACAGGAATAAATATACACTTAACAAACATATAACCTAAAACACCATTATATAGAGGCCACATAGTGGTCAGAAGCAAGCTTAGGTATAACCTACAATACTGCCATATAGAGACCACAGAATGGTCAGACACCAGTTCAGGTCACCATCACATAACAGTGACTACAACACTGATCCAACACAGAAGTAATATAACTCCTGAAATTCAGGGACTCACAGGAGATGCCCTATCAGTTGTTTTCTGAATCATTCTTTTCCCCTTTTCTTCTCTTTCCATCCAGGCCACCATGACGACTCATACCTGGAGAATTTACCACACAAACATCTTAGACTTCTCACTTTAACAGCACTTCTCTACCAATTCCTACCACTGTTATGGGTGTCCCGCATTAAGTAAGTAGGTAGTAATGTTGCACACCATTAAGTAGGTAGGTATCTAAATCCCAGTATGTAGGTATATAGATCTGAGTAGTTAGATATTCAGCTCTCTGTAGGTAGATATCCTGCCCCCTGTAGGTACAAGTAGATAAACTGCCCCTTGTATATAGTTGAAACCAGAAGTTTACCTATGCTATCGCCTTGCCTGAAGAAGAAGAAGAAGCAACAGAGATATTGCACCAAGGCTCTTCAAAAACTTTACAGAAATTCCTGAAGATCCACAGTCAGTGGGTCCCCTCACTCCCAGCCTTAGGCCCAGACTAAGGCGTCACTTGTGAGCAAGCTGATGATGAAAGCCACGTTGACGGGAACTGGTGTGCCAGGACCTCAAAATGGATGGTGCATTGATTAATAAGCCTGCGACATGTCTTGGGATCACCATAGTAAAGGAAAGGCAGAGGCAGATGTAGGCTAGGACTGGCAATGGCAACAGAAGACAGAATTACTACAGGTGCAGGTTCAGACGTAGTTTCAGCGAGACTTGCGGTAAAGGACTGGGACATCTGAAAAAGTTGCTCCAGGCGAGCGACATGATGAGATACAATGGCTGCAATGTGCTGGATATCAGGCAGGGTCACATCGACAGGATCCATGGTCAGTTTGTACTGTAATGGTGGAAGCTGGGTATGTATATCCTCTTGGCCACAGTGAGCAATAGAGTAGCAGACCACGCCAGAGAGCAAAATCTAAGGGGCCCCCTGTCTTCACCGGAGCCCACCGCAAGGCTGCATGGACCTAGCTTCGGGGTACCCCCAGGTCACTACCCCTCACATGGCTACTTGCAGAGACAGCAGAAGTACCAGACGTAGAACAGCGGTACAGGCACAGGTGACAGGTCAAGCCAGGTGCAATGTCACACCCACTGTTTGCATGATTACTTGCGACCTTACCTTGCATTTACTATGCGGCTTTTCTTGTTTGTTTGCCCTTGCTGTTTGTACTATGCAGCCG
Source organism: Phyllomedusa bahiana (assembly GCA_025379985.1). Taxonomy (NCBI): domain Eukaryota; kingdom Metazoa; phylum Chordata; class Amphibia; order Anura; family Hylidae; genus Phyllomedusa; species Phyllomedusa bahiana. The sequence continues at coordinate 14,907 of JAODAL010045284.1, read as the reverse complement.
CCTACATTCATCCTGCTGTCATTTGTTCCTGTACATGTTAAGTTGGGTGTGGCTTCCCTAGCAAATCACTTCACCTGGGTCTTTATTAAGCACTCTCTCCCACACCCCTGGGCCTGAGACTTGGTGTTAATCTAGCTCTGGTCAGTCTGTTCTGCCTGTCTTGTCTATGTCTGGTTTCCTATTTCTTGCTGATGTCCCTTGCTTTGTTTGTGTATCTGCTGATGTTTTGCCATTTACTGCTTGTATCCCTGCTGCTGTCTCTGTCGGTTCCTCTTGTTATTTGCTACCTGTATCCTAACTGGTCTGATGCTTCTTATATGTGTTTCCTCCTAGCTTGTGTTTGCTCCTAGTCTTGTTCCTGTTCTTGCCTGTCTATTTATTGCTGTCTTGTACCCCATGACACCAGTAGAGGCAGGAACTTCCTTAAGTCCCAGGTGGTCAAAAGTCATTGGCAGGGTAATTGATGTACTGTCTCTTTAAATGCATGTACCCTAAGGTAGACGCACGTGCACGGGACACCGGCAGGAAAGAATACTGAGAGTACACAGAGGCAGTGGGGACAGGAGTGATACAACCATGTCCGCGGTCTGGAGCGGGGACCGCGACATGGATGGTGACATCTTTCAATATACAATGGTCATCCCAGAACCAATTCATATTGTATATTGAGGCACATCTGTATAGGAATATTGGATATATATTCTTATTGTAATTTTTATAATTGTATCATTATACTGCTACTACTAATTATTATTAATAATATTATTATTAGGCTTTATATAACAACCACTAGGGAGAGGGTTTTTTTTGCATAAGGCCTCTGTCACGGATGGAGATAGTGGATCCTCTGGACCGCCGCAAGCGATGGCGTAAGCCACGCCAGGGAGCAGAATCTAAGTAGGTCCCGGGTTTTCCCCAGAGCCCACCGCAAAGCGGGATGGACTTGCTGTGGCGGGAGTCTACCAGGTCGCTAGACTCAGGAAGGGGCAGGCTTAAATAAGGGCAGTGACCGGCAATATCCAATTACCGGTGCACTGGCCCTTTAAATTTCAGAGAGCCGGCACACGCGCGCCCTAGGGAGCGGGTACGCGCGCGCCAGGAGACTGGAGCTGCAGCAGGAGCGAGGCTGGGTAAGTAGGCGGGGACCCGGCCGGCAGGGTGAGCGTGCCCACCGCCCGACATGCGGCCGGCGCCGCTGCTCGTGCGGGGCCACGGGTGTGCCTGCTACCCGGGACGGGGTCGCAGGCCCACCCGTGACAGTACCCCCCCTTCGGCATCCCCCTCTCTGAAGGAACTTCTGAATGATGTTACGATCCAGAATATTGTCCTCTGGCTCCCAGGACCTTTCTTCGGGCCCGAACCCCTTCCAGTCAATGAGAAAAAAACGCTTCCCTCTCACCGTCTCATAAACTAGAATCTCCTTTTTCCGTAAAGAAATTGGTGGCATCGGCCTCAGGGCTGGGGAGGAGTCAACTACCCCGAGAGAAGCGATTTAGTATGACCGGTTTTAGAAGAGAGACATGGAAAGAGTTCGGGAGCCTCATAGTGGGAGGAAGGCGAAGCTTGTATGCCACTGGATTAATGCGCTTAAGCACCTCGAACGGACCCAGGAACCGGGGACCCAGCTTATAGCTGGGAACCTTGAAACGGATATATTTAGTCGACAACCACACCTTGTCACCAGGAGAGAAGATCGGCGGGGGTCTTCGCTTTTTGTCAGCTTGTGCCTTGGTGCGGGCGGAAACCTGGAGTAGAGAATGGTGCATTTGCTTCCAGATAGCTGTCAGGTCCTGGACCATCTCCTTCACGGCAGGGACCTCAGAGGGCACAGAAAGGGGGAGGGATGGGCGGGGATGTCGCCCGTAGACAATAAAGAAAGGAGCAGCTCCGGCAGACTCCAACAAACTGGACCAATCATCCTGGCGCGCGGAGACAAAATGGCGCAGGTAGCAGCCTAAGGTAGGTTTAACTCTCTCTACTTCCCTTGGACTGGGTGAAAGGCCGAAAAAAAGTCCATTTACTTGAGTTGGGTTCAGAGGGGCGCCAAAATCGGGAAAAAATTTGGACCCCCCCGGCCCACACTAGTGCCGAGGAAGCCCAGGGCCGAAAATAGTAGAAAAAATAAATGGCCGGCGGGGGCTGAGGGTAGCCCCAAACAGAGGAATAAAGGGGAATTTTTTAAAAAAAGGCGAACCACCCAGATCACAGTGTTACCAGAAAGGGGGAAGGTCCCGTGTAAAAACCCCAGGGCCAACATGGGTCCAAGGACAGTTGGGGGTATCGGGTAAAGGGAGCAACCTGCCGGTTTAGACGAGGGGACTTGTTTCGGGCACAAAAGTAAGGGACTCCAAAAAACTACAACACCGGACTAGACCCGGCCACCAGTAAAACCGGAATGAGGGAGCGGACCCTCTGACCCGGGGCCCCTGCCATATGGAGCAATGCCCCCATGACAGTATTTCTTCCGAAAAGCTGGGCGAACGTATGTCTTCCGGGGGGGGAATACTTTGTAGGTCTACAGCGCGGCGAGATAGCCGTTCTGGGGGGAAAATGTGCCGTGGGTGGACTGTCCCCAGCACACCGAACACGGGAGTTTCTTTGGGCCCTTGACATTTCGTTCCGAGGGAAAATAAATAGAAAATTAAATCGGGAAAAAAGGGGGGGACCAACAGCCCGGTGGATTAAGCGTTGAGCTGTCGGAGAAAAAAACGGGTTTTTGGGTCGGTATAAATGCTGAGGGTGATGACCCCCTCCAAGATACTGCCACTCCCAGGGCCAGCTTGAGGGCCCAGAAAACTCCCGGTCCCCGATAGGTAATTCCTTTCTGCAGAGGAAAAAACTTTTAGAAAAAAAACCCAAGGAGGGTTTTGGCCTTTGGGCCCTTTCTGGGAGAGTACAGCCCGGGGCCCCCCCGGGGGAGGCATCGACCTCGAGAAAAAAAATTTCTTTTGTACCCTGGCCGGGGGAGCAAGGCGCAGGGGCGAAGGCAGATTTTAAAATTTGGGGAAAGGGTTTCCCCTCTGCCGGGGTGGCCGAGTTGGTTGGGCTTTCTTCTTAGAAATCCCAATATGGGAGATACACGAGGAGAATGTTGGTAAAAATGCCTGTAATAGTTGGCGAACCCCCAGGAATCTTTGTAGGGCCGGCCACTAAAGGGTGCAAACAACTTAGCGGGTCCATCTGCAGGGCCCCCTTCGGAAAAAAATTGTAGCCCCAGGAATGGTAGGGTTTCTGATGGAAAAGACACTTCAGAGTTGCATAGAGACGGTTGGCCCTTAAGAGTCTGAGGGCCTTCTACTTTTAAACCTGATGGGACTCAAGTTCGGGGGGAGAACCCAAAAGTTATCCAGGAAGACAACCCCCGCATTTTACAGGGGGTCCCCCCGGAAAAGTCATTGACAAGTGCTCGAAGCCCATCGCGAGTGTTGAAGGCGGTCTTCCATCATGCCCTCACGTATCTGTATGAGGTTTAAAAAGCCCCCCGCGGTCCTTTATAAAAAACTTGGAACCTCGTACCTCAAAAAGCTCCGTGATCAGGCCCGAGGTTTTCTTCTTTCCAAGATCTTTTTGAGGCCTCGACGCTATCAAGGACATAGGGGCCGTCCTTTTTAGCCAGAAAAAACCCCGGCCCCTGGAGTGGGGGACTTGCGAATTAACCCCTTTTGGAGATTCTCCCTTTATATAAAAAGACATAGCCAAGGGCTCGGTACCGAAGGGGTAAACCCTACCCCGTGGAAAAAAAAATCCCCCCCGAAGACAATGGGGCAGTCATATGGGGGATGGGGCGGAAAAAGCCCAGCTTGCTTCTCGGAAGACTCTGCAAAGGGTTGAATGGGGTTTGGGAAAGGCCCCCCCAGAGGGTAGACGGCACAGGAAAGCGGTAAGCACCGGGCGAGGTGCCACCAAAAAGCGAAGGCACTCCGAACCCCAAATCAAGCTTGTCCGTTGACAGTCAGCACGGGGGCATGTGCTGCAGCCACGGGAGACCCAGGGAATGGAGGGGAACGGGGGGGTACACGAAAACCAAGTCCCCCTTGTGCAGAACCCCCATCGTAGGACCAAAGGTCAGTGGGGGGAAACCCAAATTGGGTCCCTGAGAATCTCTCCACTGAAGAGGAGATATAGGGCTTCTCCGGCAATTCAGGGGAATAGCTGGACACCAGGCAGCGTCCAAAAAATTTCCACTGACCCAAAAGTTAGGAAGGCACAACGGGAAATGGGAACCGACCCCTGCCAACTTTACGGGCAAGGTCAGGCGAGGAGGGCCTTTCTCCACCCAGGGGCTCTCTCCCACGACCCTAGGGCGCCCGTTTTTCCCGGGCTTTAGGGGCAGAGGGCAGGGAAACTCGGAAATGGCTGAACTGGCACGTACAACACGATTCTCCTACCCTCTTCTGGTTGCCCGATAAGCATTTTGGGGTCTAAAACCATTTTTTCCCGGCCTCCTGGCACAAGTGGAGAAGGCACGTGGCGGCCTTTGGAAACTGGAACCAGGAGGGGGACGGCGGGGTCTAGCCGTTTTCGTTTTGCCGGGGTTCCCCCTGGGGTTCCGAGAAATGGTGTCAATCCGAGGGCCAGGAGATAAGGTCACTCAAGGGAAAACGGGGGGGTCCCGGGAGACAGGGCTTTTCCCTTTATGCACTGGAGAGGCCCTTTTTGAAGGTGGCGGCAACGCGCTTCTTCCAAAAATAACTCGGAAGCCAAGTGCGGAATCGCGGCGTAATTGAGTACAGATGAGTCCCCTTGGGGGCAAGTTTTGCAAGGCGGGTTTGGCAAAGGAAGCCCGGGAGTTCCCCGAAAAAACTCCCAACTGTTTGGGAATGTACAAGGTTTGGGCCGTGAGGGTCATCCCTGTCCCCAAAGGGGGATACCCAGCCCGGGGCTTTCCGGAAGAAGGCGAGCAGGGGGGGCCACCTTTGCCGTTCAAGGAAATTGGTTTTCCCCCCCTTTAAACAATCAGGGAGCATTGGGGATAAAGCCCCTGCAGCCTTGGGACCCATTTTAATTGGCGGCAAGAAGATGGGGCCTGGACCCCCGGGCGGACTGGAACCGAAGGAGCATGGGAGCCCAAAAAGGCGGGGTTTCTGATTCAGGGGCGGAGAACTGTTGCAAAACATGGGGAGAGATGGCTGATTGGGCTTGTGTTTATCTGTTGCGACTCTGAGCCACAAAGGTGGGGAGGCGCGTCGGGCGGCAGAGGCATCTTGGGGGGATCTAGGGGCCCGGGTCTTACGCCGGATGAGAAGTGGACCTCTGGACCGCCACAAGCGATGGCATAAGCCACGCCAGGAGTGGAATCTAAGTAGGTCCCGGTTTTCACCAGAGCCTTTCGCTACCCCTGACGTGACTTGCTTGCGGAGGCAGCCGAGGTGTAGCCTGGTACAAAATCGTCAGGCAGGCTCGTAGTCAGGGACAGGCAGGAGGTCAGGGCAGGCGGCTATGGTTCGTAGTCGTGGACAGGCAGAAGGTCAGGACAGGCGGCAAGATTCGTGGTCGAGGAATGGAAGCAAATGGTACGGTACATGGTAAATCAGAACAAGGCTCGGAACGCTTTCTCTATAGGCTAAAATGGCACTAAAGATCCGGCACAAGACTCAGGAAGGGGCAGGCTTAATAAGGGCAGTGACCGGCAATACCCAATTTCCGGATACACTGGCCTTTAAATTTCATAGAGCTTGCGCGCGCGCCCTAGGGAGCAGGAACGCGCGCGCCAGGAGACTGGAGCTGCAGCAGGAGCGCGGCTGGGTAAGTAGGCGGGGACCGGCCGGCAAGGTGGAGCGTGCTCAACGCCCGACATGCGGGGGGCGGCGCCTCTCCTGTGGGGGCCACGGGTGTGCCTGCGACCCGGGACGGGGGTCGCAGGCCCACCCGTGACAGCCTCCACTTTTTTTTTCCTTGTAAAAAATGCCACAAGTGTTTGTGGTGGGGATTTTCCTTTTCATTATTTATGTAACTTGTTTTTTCTTCCTCTTTTAAATCCAGTACAGAAACCTACATTGCTTGTAATATATTTTATATTTTTTCTATACATATTTTTATGTACATTCTTCACCACAAAACAAAGGAAAAATGTGGACAAATAATGTGAAAAGCCTTGTTAGAGAAAATTTATTAGTAGAGAAACTGTGGGAGGCACATATCTATACCCTCTAGAAGCATAGTCATCCTGTGCAGGTTGGACTATATGTGGTTGTCCTACAACATCAAGTTGTACCTGAGGAAAATAATCCATGAAGACTTTGGAAATACCTTGTAATGTTAATAAGGTCAACTTCCTTGCTGTTAGCTTCATATTGGGGAGGTTGGGGCACAGCCTGCTTCCCAGCAGCCCCAGTCATGCCTGAAGTGAAGCATACGATTCTGGCTTTCGCTCATCTTCATTAATTCAGGACCCCATGCTCTCCAGAATGAAATTCTGGCAATATGGGAAGATTAATCCTCCTGGGCTTTCTGTATCATAACCAGAGGAAATACATTTACCAGATGATATTTTCACAAAATTATCATGGCATCCTCTATCACAGCGGATTATGTTATTTGTGAAGGAAACAGATTGTCACCTTGACATTATTCTGAGTTAGGGATCACTCATCTGTTGCTGTTAAACTTCTGCTTTATCTGTCAGCCAGAATATTTAGGATCCTAATATGTGTACTGCAGTCAGGTTGGCCAGGTATTTCTTCAACAGAGAAAGGATCAGCGGGATTTATTCCGTTGGATAGGATGATCTCGTTCCTCCTTGCTTGTTTTCATAGGCTGCAGCCATAGTAATATCTATATGAGTCTTTACAGATCCCACTTTAATACAAGAAAGGAGATGTTGGAGACCCAACCTAACCTAATATGCTAGCTGGTAAGTAACTTGAGCAAAGGATCTCCCAATAGATGAAGTATTTCACCAATCCAGACTATGCAGGACTCAAGGAGATAGGACACAGTGATTGTCTAACCCCTGTGGAAACTTGTTCCACTGAAGTGGGTGCCTTTATGGTCCCACTCATTAGTTTCAATCCCTTGGCTACTGTCGTCAATGGAGAAAACTACCAAGCAAAACAATTGCCTATGGGTATAATACCTAAAATATAACTTTTAATAATTTAATATAACATAGTATTCACCCAAGAGGGTAGAAAATTAGAAATAAGACTAACAGACCGCGGAGCACCTGCCCCAACAGGGGCGACCACGCACAGGAACACCCTACTTAACAATTGCAGTACCACATAGGAGACATGAAAAAATACATACACAAACACACCTCAAGACAATAAAGCAAAATAGTGATATAGTGATATACAACAGTGCCAAAACAAAACAAAAAAAAAATACGAATAATGGGACAATTCACCAAACAAAATATGACATATAACAAAACAAACGCGTTTCACCCACAGGTCAAGTGGGCTTATCAGGGAATAAACAAATTTTTATATCAATGCATGCATACAATAGCATGCACTATGCTATGATGAGCTTACGTCCCTTCAATAAAATGATGACAGGTGCAAGGATCCCTAGATGACGATCCGTGGTACTGCACTAGATTGGATGCTAAAAGATGACACTAGCAGCAGCCCTAGCAAAGACACACTCCTATATATACCCAGGATAAATAAACTTACCCACATTGTGAGAAACAGCTGTGGCGCCGACCGCGTCCATAGCGGAGTACGGCGCATGCGCAGCCTGAACAATAAAGTTGTATTGAAGACAACACTAGCACATGGATATACGAAATCTCGCAGCGATACCGCGAGAGAACGCGCATGCGTAGAACGACGATGAAGGCAACGAGCCCTGAACCTAATGCAGATAGGTACTAGAACGGTTGCGCGAAAACTCGCGCATGCGCAATACAGGACGGGCAGCGCTGCACGGCGCACAGGACACAGTGACAGCGAATAAGGCGCACAGCTGCAGACAGCCCGTCTACAAGAGTGAACGCTTAACACCAGGATAACATGCATCAAGGGCAGATAGATAAACATATGCAAAGTACTAGGTATAGAAATGTGTCAATAAAAATGTATATACACAAGATATATAATGAATAAACAGAGCTGCATAGGATAACTGATAAATGGTAATAAATAAATAAACAAGACAGATAACTAGAAATAACACAAGAGATGCAATAATAATAGAGGGATAGGTTATTACAATATATGGTACAGGGCAAACTAGATAAAAGATGTAAACAAAAGAGAATCGTTTAAACCATATGGTTGGAGGATTCTCAGATGGAAAATCCAGTGAGCCTCTCTTTGTAGTAATTTTTATCAAAATCCCCTTTGCGGGGGGAAGGAGTGACAACTTCAATCACTGAAAATTTTATCGATTGGGGATGGTTGGGATGGATAGTGTTCATATGACGTGCGAGGGGCGTGTCACGATGATGTTTGATATCGCCAATGTGCTCAAGAATTCGGCGTCAGACCTCCCTAATTGTTTGCCCACATACATATAGGGACAGTCACACGATGCTTGGTATATCACGCCTCGGGACTTGCAATTTGCATAGCTGTTCATGCGAAAGGTCCTCCCGGTGGTGGTATTGGTGACTGTTTTGGACACAAGAATAAATTTACACGCTTTGCACGAGCCGCATCTGAAAGTACCAGTAACTTTGTTTCCAAGCCATGTACCTGCGGAAGCAGGAGGAGTATAATGGCTGGAGACAAGGGTATCCCCAAGATTCCTACCCCGCCTTAATGTAATACGGGGATAGGGATCAATAAATTCGGCCAAGTCGTCAATGATAAGATTTTGGCCAACTGGAAATGAGAGACACCTTGGTAAATCCTCTGGATTCATGTAAGAGGAAGAGAAGATCATAAGGTCTCTTGAGTTTATCACAAATCCCAGAAACTGGATATGAGTTGTGGGCATGATTTTAGATTTAACTCAGCTTATTAACCAGCTTACTTTTGTTAGACATTTCACGGTTGGACAGAGATGCTGTAGTAAGAATAATAAATGACCACAAGGTAGTATAGAATTTGATTGAATGCAAAAGCAATTCTCAGCAGTACAGCTGATACTCAGGGGAAAGACAATATACTAGCAAACCTCAGACAAAGGAGGACAACACAATTGAGCGTGCACCTCGTAATTAGGAGCATATGGTAACAAACAAGGGAAGCAAAGGAACCCTGACTCAAAAGCTTAAAATGAAATCAGAAAATTAGATTTTCCTGCAGTGGCAAAACCAAAAATGAAGACAGCAAGATCGTGAGGAGCTGATATGTTACAATGGTGGCTGGAGGCCTTATGAAGGCTCCCTATCACCAACATGATTGCCATTCTATCAATTCTTTGTACACCCTCCTGCATTGTTTATATATTGAAGAATGGTGTAGTAATTATCATGCCACCTAGTCAAATACCTTAGGGGGACTTACCATTAATGTAAAAAAAAATGTTTGAAGGTATGCAAATAAAATAAAAGTTCAAGTCACTTGCCTTTTTGCCATTTTACAAATGAAAAAAGAAATAATAAAAAAATTACACATAATTGGTTTCTCCGCATCCGGTCTTTTAAAATATAACATCATTTATCCCATACGCTGAACACTGTAGAAGAAAAAAAATTCTAAATGCCAAAATTGTGTTTTTTTTAGTCATTTCACTAACAAAAATTGGAAAAAAATAATCAAAAAGTCGCATCTATCTCAAAATGGTACCAATAAAAAGTACAACTTAGTCCACAAAAAATGCACCATCACTCAAGTACATAGGTCGTCACAGAAATTGGCACTGCTGTGCAAATTAAAGTGTTTGTTTAAATTAGAAGCTTTATGTTTGGAGAATAGAAACAACTGCATTCCAGCATAAAAACAAAAAAAAGAAAAAACTTTATCTCAACTGAGTAACAGTGAATGTAGCATTATGGTTTGGGACAGAATGGCTTGCCATCATTGCTAGAACAATGAATTCTGAATTATATAAAAAATTATAGCGGAAAATGTAAGGACATCTACCCATGAGTTAAATCTCATGATAACATAGGTCATGAAAAGACAATGAGTCTGACCTTAAAGGGGTTTTGCCACGATGTAATGTTGACGTAGGATCCTCCAAAATTGGTATTTAATCACTTTTCTAAATATATGTGATTACAAAAAGTGAAGCCTGTAATTTTATTATTTGAGTGAACATTGCAGACGCTCCCTTATTTCTCCCTCTGTGCTCCTGGCTGCTCAGCCCCCTACCTCTCCCCTCTGCAGGGTTCATGATTTGTTTATATTTTCTCCTGAGCCAGATAAGCGGAAAGCAACTCACTTCGTGGCAAAACCCCTTTAAGTGCTGAGGTTACTCTTCCAAATAATGATTAAACAAGAAATGTTAAAAGGAGTTTATCATGAAGTCATTTCATGTCTGGTTTGTCCTTCTTCAGCTTTCAGTGTGATCAAAAAGCGGTGTGTATGATTTGTTTGAACTGCATATCATGTGGCCCATCAGGCTTGACATCACCATGGCTTTTCCACAGTGTGCTCACTTTAGTCAAACAAAGGACCGTTTATGTAAAGGGCTGTGAGTGGTTAGCACTTCTGCTTGTATGCATAGGGGTCCTAGGTTCAAATCCCTGCAGGAACCAAACATGTAGATTTTTTTTCTCAATGCACATACCTGATTGACGTTTCTTTCTACTTTTTTTGGGCACTGTTTGACTAATTACTAAGAGGCACAGAAACAATCACTCAGCAGTGTGTGTGTGATTACTAAGCAGGGAAGAGACTGACAGGAGCTGCCTGAGAGGAGAGGTGATGTCTGACCATGTGCGGCAAGACTGAGGAGCTCTCGTCACTGTTTGTATTCCCTAGAGACGAGCTGTACACTATGGATCACTGAGCTAGCAGCTGAAACAAATATGGTACCGAATTTTTAATAATGATGAATGGTAAAAATGTTTATTATTTATTTTGCACGCTTATCACGATAATTTTACTTTATTGTAAAACCCCTTAAAAGTTTTGGAATAGCTAAAGACAAAGTCCAACTGCAATGTTAAAGAACCTGAAATTAGCAGTTCATGGGAAGAAACCCACTAAGGGTATGTTCACACGCTGTAATGGGACGTGTACAATACGCGTCACAGTACGCCATGTGTTTTGGAAGTACAAGCTGATCAGCATGTACTTCCAAATACAGGACGGGCGGCCCCCTGCCGGCCCCATTCACTTCTATTATCAGCGGTGTGTAACCTGTCACATGATCATATTGTACGCCCGGGGAGGTGAATCGTAATTCATAGTTCTCTATGAGAGTTATGAATTACCGTAATTGCAGCGTGTATTTCGCCACGTATAAAGCACAAATACATGGCAAATAATGATTAAACAAAAAAGTTAAAAGGAGTTTATCACCTCAACATAACACAGTTGTAACTGTTTTGTAAAGAGTAATGGGGTAAGGCAACTTTCCCCAAGCCAATGTATTGGATGAATAAACAATTAACATTTAATTGCAGTTATTGCTGCACAAGGGAACATTCCAGATACTGAATGCAAAAGTCTTCACATGCTTCTGACAGATATGTAATATTGCATAATTTTATTCTACAAATAAATGATCAAGTCTAATATTTTGACTTATGCAAACACAACACAATTTCAGCAGCACCCTACAAGCACTAAAAACAGTCAAAATGGACATAGGAATTTTTTTTGAAACGCATTACTGCTACTTTGGAATGCATAAAAACTTTGAGGTCCTTAATGTACATTTTTGATCAAAAACTGTAAATGCCCATCTACAGTTGGCAAGGTGACCTCAATTCAGATGGGAACCTACACTATATGTTACCCATCATGGTGTCTGTTCAGACCTCCACATTCCAGGAAGAGAAGATATTTTGACGTATTTGTTTGATTTGGATCCCTATCTATGTATATAAACTAAAAAATCTGATGTAGTTTTAGATCAAATTATGCAAAAAAAAAAAAAAAAGCTTCTGAAGGGTTCACAAGTTTTCAAGCACCACATTTATAGTGTAGTATGAATGACATTTTAATTTTATTGTACAGGACATTATGTTTATTCCAGTGTAATGCTTGCAGAATAAAAACATTTTCAATAGGAAAACATGTTTTACATCATCACATATAGAGAGCCGTAACTTTTAAAAAAATATTTTCATGTCTTTAGTTTCTTAATTTTGCCATTAGAGGGTGCATATAATTATAATATCTATATAATTATAATTTAATAAATATTATTACATTTTTAGATTAATAGGAAAAAATAGCAATTCCACCAATGTTTTATGGATTTTTTTCATGCCACTTGTGACACACAGTATAAGCAACATTTTAAATTAGCAAATATGCCATTTTTTTTTACTTTCCCTATATTTGCAATATAAGTATATTAACCCCTTACCGCCAGAGCCAGTTTTGGCCTCTCTGGCAGAGCCCCATTTTTGAAATCTGGCATGTGTCACTTGTGAGAATAACTTTTTAACACTTTTACCTATCCGTGTTATTCAGAGAATGTTTTCTCGTGACACATTGTGCTTTAAGATATTAAGAAATCTTAGTCCAAAAAGTCCTTGTTTATTTGTGAAAAATATAAAAGTACCGTGAAAAATGTACCATTTTCAAATTTCAAACATTTCTGCATGTAAGACAGTTATTCCACTCAAAATAGTTTATAACTATCATCTACCATATGTCTAATGTAGGTGGGCATAATTTTTTTAAATGCATGGGATTTTTTTTACGACATTGGAGGGCTTAGAAATTTAGTAGTAATTTTCAAAAAACTTGCAATATACAATTTTTTAGGGACCAGTCCAGTTCTAACGTGACTTTGATTGGCCTCTATGTTAGATACAACCATAAATGATTTAATCTAATAAACTACACTCATTAAAGTACTCAAAACAGCATTTAGGAAGTTTATTAACTCATTATGTATTTCACAGGAATTAAAACAAAGTGGAGGTGAAATTTCAAAATTTCCCCTTTTTTTTGCAGATTTTCAATTTTTATCCATTATTCACAAGAAAAACGGTAGATGTGATCAGGGAAATGCACTTAATATTGATTCCCCAGATTCTGCTGTTTTCCAAGATATCCCATATGTGGCCCTAGTGCGCTATTTCATTCAACCACAAGCTCCAGAATAGGAAGAGCACCTACTGGACTCTGTGGTCTCATTTTCATTACGATTTTATTTAGGTGCTGTTTCAGGGTTGCGGACACCCTAAGGGGCTAAAACTTAATAAACACCCCTAAAAAAAAACCCATATTTTAAATTACACCCCTTACGGAATATATCCAGAGGTGTAGTGAGTACATCAACCCCACAGGTGTTTAACCATTTTTTTTAGCGTTAGGCTGTGAAAATGAAAACATTTTTTTTCCAAAAATCTGCAGTTTTAGCTGAAAATGTTTCATTTTTGCAAGGAATTCTGGAAAAAAAGCACCCCAAATTTTGTTAGGTAATCTCTTCCAAGTTTGGCAATACCCTACATGTGGGTGCAAACTGCTGTTTGGGCACATGTCAGGGCGTATAAGGGAGGAAGTGTTATTTGGCTTTTGGAATGCACATTTTGGTGGGTGCCATGTCACATTTGCAAAGCCCCCAAAGTACCAGAACATGTGAAACCTTCAAGAAGTTACTCCATTTTGGATTAAGCACCCCTCATGGATCTCATCTAGGAGTATATTGTGCATTTTGGGCGCACAGGTGTTCCATAGTTTTTTTTAGCATTGGGCCATGAAAATGAGAGGAAAAAACGTGGTTCCACTATTGTTTTTTGGGATTAAATTTTACAGTGTTCGCCATACGGGATAAATGACAGGATACCTTTACTATGGGGGTCGGTGCAATTGAAATGCTATAAAATGTATATAGTTTTTTTACAACCTTGGGAGAGAGAGAGGCATGAACCACACATCCTCACACTATACGTTTATCTAATGCTTCTCAGCAACACTTAACAAAACGAACAGGAGGTTCTTAGTATACTTTTTGATCAAAACGTATAGGCCACTTGCCACGGTCGAGGCGACCTCTATAAAGTGGGTCCCTACGCTAAATGGGGGTAATGCTGCATGGCAGCCACCAAACCCCAGCAAATGCCCCCGCAGATGGGGGCACAGCCCCGTGGCCTACAGCACCATGCTTGCCTGACCTAGCCCCTGGCTCTGGGCTGCGCACCCCACCAGTCCATCTCAGCAGCCAATGGCCGGGCCACACAGCACACCAACCACAAAGGAAAGGTAGACACTGCTTACCTTCCAGGGCTCCCTGCAAAAAAGGGCTGCAAAAACAGGGCATCAGCCCTTTACAGACTACTTCTAATTAAAAACACCTGGGGCCAAATGGGGAGGAGTGCTGGTCCATGTATAAAGAGAGAAGACATGTATAACAACCTTGGGAGAGAGAGAGGCATGAACCGCCACATTTCCCAACATATACGTTTATTAATGCTTCTCAGCAAACACGACAGGAGGTTCTTAGTATACTTTTTGATCAAAACGTAATGGCCCAAATTGCCACGTCAAGGCGGGCCTCTATAAAGTGGGTCCCCATGCTCATCTGCGTGGCTTTTGCTGCGGTGGTGGCTGCCATGCAGCATTACCCCCATTTTGCGTAGGGACCCACTTTGCTTTTGAACTGGTATTCCCCTGTTTTTTTTTTTTTTTTTTTAAAACAAACTAATGTGAAACTGGCCTATTCTTGCAAAAATCAAGTCCTCAGTAAGCTAAGTTAACAGTAAAATAAACCAGTAATAGCTTTTGGAAAGTAATTATGCAAACCTTTTTTTTAATTTGAAAAAATTTTGTTTTTTTTTTAGCAAAATTAGTGAACTTGAAAAATGCACAAATCTGATATCAGAAAAAAGGGCGACATGTATGAACCGGGCTGCTCCAGAAGTTGGTGTCTTTTCACCCGCTT